>JARYGA010006145.1:0-82374 GCA_030545235.1 Helianthus tuberosus
TGTAGGTTTAACCCAAAGTTTTTTGTTTTTCCAATTTAACCTCACAACTTTTTTACTTTCAACTTTGATCCCCTATGTTTTTCATATTTTGCAAAATTTTTCGTTTTACCTTTGGTTCTAAATTTTGTGAGTTAACACGGCACAATTTGTGTGTGGAACAACGATTTTACGTTTTGTTATACGCTTCGTTCTAAATTTTGCGAGTGAACATGGCGTAACATACGTGTGTGGTTCAGTGTATTTACGCTGTCTATTTTTCCCCGTTTAATAAGTTCGTCACAATGCGGGAGTCCTAAATCGAGTTAGTTATTATTTTCTTTGTTTTATATGTCGGTCTAATTTCTCCACATAAAAAAGCCACAACTTCAATGTTGGTGGTCGTTGGCTATAATGTGGCGTTGGTGCTATTTGTCACGGTCTTATGCCCCCGCCGCAACGTAGGGGCTTAACACGATAGGTTATTTATATGGATACAAGTCATGTAACGTAGTAATTATGATACCATTAATTGTATTGAGCTTATTTGGTGAATTATTTATTTGTATAAGATAGTTATAAAGACTTAACCGACAAATTTTTTTTAACACATTGTAAATGTGAATCTGATCAACAGCGTGTCAATTTCGTTGGCCGCGGCGCAACGCTCGCGGGTCAATGTTCTAGTTTATTATTATTATTATTAATGTTATTATTATTTTTATATTATTATTATTATTAATGTTATTATTATTTATTATTTATTTATTTATTTATTATTATTATTAATGTTATTATTGTTTTTATACGTATATGGTATTTATTTGCAGATTGATTATGGAGGACGATGAGATTCAGATTGGTATTGATGGGGCACCGCCGGGGGATCAGCCGCAGGGTCCGCGACGGAGGCGGCTACTGCCTCCGGATACGCTGCAGGGTCACCCGTATCTAGAGTTTCCCGACGGCGCCCCTGTCGCCCGTTATTGCCAAAAGCTTAGGAGGATGCACATTGGAGCGCATGCAGCGATCGACTGGGATGCGATAAATGAGATTAGTGAGACGACTAGAGTGCGTCGGTTTATACCTGTCGATTCGCCGTGGCATCGTCTTTTTGAGTTGGCGCACACGTCGAGCTACAGGGAGCTGCCGGTCGAGTTCCTTTCGTCATTAACATTTCACCCTCCTGGGGTCCCAGTGCCGCTTCCGCACCCAGATGCTCCCCCTCCGCCTGAGGTTTCTTTCAGGCTCACTGGCGTTTTGCGTTCGATGACGCTAGCACAGTTTGCGGTGCATTGCGGTTTATACACGCAGGGGGAGATCGAGACTGACGTTTAGACAGTGAGGCTAGTGGTGGTTGATAGACCCACTCTTTTAGGGTTTTGGAAGGTGATTGAGGCGCCAAATACTTGGGAGCACGACATGTCGAAGGGGAGGATTTCATTTATTAGAGACCCATTGTACAGGTACGTACATCTATTTCAGCAATTATTGTGATTATGTGTATTGTTTATTAATCTCTGTTTCTGTATTTCGCTAACACTATCTGCAGGTATATGCACCATATGCTCGCTAGTGCTATTGCAGGGCGCGACTACAGCCGTGAGTGGTGTACGAGCACAGATCTTTTTTTCTTTTATTGTTTGTTGTACAGGAGGCCGTGCGCACTAGCACACGGTCTAGCCCAGTACTACGCCTCCGCCCATCACCGACAGGAACGCGGATTTTTGTATGGCGGGGCGTACGTGACCGTCATTGGGCATCGTACCAGAGCAGGACCCACATTTACGGACGCCGCCAGTCATGCCGACGTGGATGGGTTTTCCATCGCTGTGGGGGATGACATTGATCAGGAGGTTCCCCGTTGGCCCGCGGTTTAAAACCGCAACGGGGGCATATGGACAGAGGAGCCCCTACCAGAGCAGTTCGAGCTAGTCTATCCTCCGGCAGATCCTGCTGATGTAGTGCCCGTGCCGGACCCTCCGGTGGATTTAGACGGTGCAACGATGCCACAGCTACCGCCACCTCCCGGGGCGCCTCAGTTTCCACGTCAAGTTATTCCAGGTCATGCCCCAAGAGCTGCGCTACATCCGGAGGTACGAACCGAGCTTGACAGGCTCAACGATTTGGTAGGTTTGTTGGTTCGGGAGGCGCATGATAGACGAGAGAGAGGGGTTACCCGCGATACCGCTCCCACCAGCTCGAGCACCACATCAGCAGCCGCAGCAACCAGATCCAGATTCGGATTCTGATGCATAGACCTGTTGTTGTTTTTATTTTTATTATGGATGTACAAACTTATCTTATATATTTTTGTTATGGATGTATAAAAGTTATCTTATATATGTCATATTTATGTTTGTTTTCAGTTATTCGGTTACTTAATGATTGTTGTCTTAAATTGATATAATACGGAAACAATATATGTTTTGAATATAATACGGAAACAATATATCCCCTGAATATAATACGGAAACAATATTTGAACGAGATAAAATTTTAATCGGAAGAATAAGTAAAATGTTAAAAACATTATAATATTTAATCGATATAATATATTTAAAGAGCCGATTTTTAAAATAGTTGATTTTTTATAGTGTAAAAAACAAAAAAACAAAACTTTTTTTAAAACCAAAAAAATTTTCGCTAAAAAAACACATCTTCAAAAACTATCAAAAAAACCATACCAAAACCAAAACTCCCCTTCTTTCAACAAAAAAAAAAAAAAAAAACCAACGCCTAGACGCCTCGTATAGGGCTGTACGAGGCGTCTAGGGTTTCTTAAACTTTGTGCCTGACATCTCTGAAGACCCCCTTGAATTCAGTGCCTAGACGTCTCGTATAGCCCTATACGAGGCGTCTAGGGCACAAAAAATGTCCAAATAGGCGCAGAGGGTGTCCGGATAGATTGAGCCAATGCTAATCCTCTCCGCGAAGCCTACTAGTTTGTTTTCCGCTACTCATCGATGGAGGTAAACATTCGATCGACCTCACTGATTTTTTTTTCATTCGATTAGATTTATTCACCCATTTGTTTCTGACGACTAAGAACTGTATTAACTAAAACCTTGCATATGTGGGCTGAAGTATGTTTTGGCTCTGTTGTTTGTTCTGCTAGACCCACAAACCAGTAGGTGGGATTTGAATAAACAATTGATGAATATATATCACATTATATTAGTTATAAGTATCTATATTAGTACATAATGTACATTAGTATATGAGGTTATTAAAATAAGGGTTAATGGATTTAAACACCCCCAACTATGGCGATTTGGCCAATGGCACGCTCAACTTTCACTTTGGCTCAGAACATTCCCAACTTAACACTTCGATTGTCATGGCACCCCTTCGTTAAATATGCACTAACCAGGTTACTAAAATAAGCCTATGTGGCAATTAAGTCTGATGTGGCATGTCCTACGTGTCATACATGAGTCATTCACCTTCTTTAAAACCCCTAATCCCTAATAACCTCATTCTGTAAACCCTAATCCTCACTCATAGAGCAAATCAGACGCACCTTGGAGCAAATCCATCATCAACATATGATTCGGTCGATTTCGTGAAGAACAAGCCCTAATCTTGAATCAAAATGAGCTCATCTTCTACGTCTTCATCCACAGTATCCAGAAACCCTAAATTGTTTAAGGTTGATTTGGAGGGTAATGTGTACTGCCATCATGATGTTGTAGCAGTTGTTCGAGTTGTTGGACGTAAAAGTGTGCGGCAAGGTCAACAATTCTATGGATGCTCTCATTGGCCGGTATGTTCCACCTTAACTCCAAGTATTTTTCTTGAATTGAATTGATTGATTAACTGAGGTGTTGTTGGCTTTTGCAGAGATCAGACTGCAAGTTCTTCTTATGGAAAGAAGATGTCGACAAAATGTTCAACCAACATGCATCCCAGTGCAGGTTCAGTTCAGAAGACCTGAAATATGAAAACATGGTCTTAGTAGAAGAGAATAGGTGGTTGAAAGCAAAGATACCTGGAACAGAGTCGAAATGGAACAAGCAATATGTGTTAACCTTGTTTATTGGCATTAGCATAGTGTTGTATATGTTTAGGTAGTATGAACTGTCTTGTTGTTGTAATTGTACACTTTTGATGAAATTTAATGCAAAATCCTACTCCTTGATTGTATATATCTGCACATGTATTGATATTACCAGATTAGTCAACATATCCAAACTGTATTTTGACCAACAAATGTCAAAGGTCATGATATAACAAGAAACATACCTCTAATGGGTCTGCACATGTGTCCAAATCTATTTTTGTTGTCCAAGCTGCACAATGCATATGGGTCAAAACTGCACAATGCATATGGGTCAAAAGCTGCACATGCATATGGGTCAAAACTGCACAATGCATATGGGTCAAAACTGCAAGTGTCCAAATCTGTGTATGTTGTCCAACCTGTAATGACCAAATATGCACTATATAATGACCAAAGCTGCACTATATAATGACCAAAACTGCATATTATAATGACCAATCAACCAATCAACCAAAATGCATAAAGACCATAAGCAAGACTTATACCATTACATAACCAACAGTTATAACATTACCAAAAGTTACCCTAAAGAGTTATAACATCACCACAAGTTATCCTAAAGAGTTATTACATAACTTAAAGTTGTCCAAACAGCCAACAACACAAAAAGGTCATAAAGACCACAAAAAGTCAAACATGTCCATTTATCACAAAAAAGTCAAACTATGACTTTTTAACTGCTGCCTTGTATGTTCCATTTCCATTTGACATTTGACTTGACAGTTGACTTGACAGTTGACTTTTTAGCTGACTTCTGGCTGGAAATTTTGCTTCCCTCCTGGGTAGATTGCTGAGTTGTTCCTTGTGAAGGTACTGGAGTAGATTGCTGAGTTGTGCCTTGTGAAGGTAGTGGAGCAGATTGCTGAGTTGACTTCTGGCTTGACTTTTTTGTTCCCTTCTGTCTCTTTTTAGCAGACCCTACAACATACAAAACAAAAGTAGTTAAAGCCTACAATATACACAGACAACTGTCAGTAAAACAAGTAATTCACCTGCAGTAGATGGCTGATTTCCCTGTTCAGTACATTTTCTCTTGTTGTGACCTCTACCCCCACAATTACCACAAGTCATTATCACCCCATGCTTGGTAAGTTTCCCTGGTCTCTTTGGATCCTCATGAGGATCCCTCTTTCTATTCTTCTTAGGCCTCCCAGGTTGAGATCTTATTGGTGGTGGATACATAGGGTGGTGGATCTTGGGCCAATACCTTTCACTAGGTATTGGAGGGATAGAGAATTCATAAGCCTTCATGTATGTGTCTTTGTGGTAACACACATCAACATACTCTTCTGCATTTTTATGCAAAAACCCAGCTACTGCACAAACATGTTTACATTGATACCCCCTCAAATCCCATTTCCTACATGTGCATGTTCTATTATCTAGATCAACTGAAACATCATCAAAATCCCTGACTTGAAACACATGGTATGATGAGGGATAGACCTCACATCTATATGCAGCCTGTTTTGAAAAATCAAGCTTTTCTTGGATTTTAGGGCATATAACAACATCCCTGGCACTCATTTCTGTTCTTTTAGTAACCAGCCTACTCATGACCTGAATCCTTATGTCCTCTAACATGTGTATAATGTGTTTTGACCTTGCATTGATGCTAAACCCATTAAAAGTTTCAGCCATGTTGTTTACTATAACATCACATTTTGTGTGAGTGTTCAAATAGCACCTGTTGAACCAATTGGGATTTTGCTTGAGTAAGGCCTCTACTGCACCAGGGTTTATGCTCCTCATCTCTTCAATGGCTTGCAAGTAATCAGCTTCACAATAGGCCCTAGTTGATTTCCAATATAGCTCCTTTAACTCTTCATCTTTGTATGTCTTGTGCCAGTTAGCATAGATGTGTCTTGCACAGTTTCTATGCTCTGCCTTTGCCCATGTAGCCTCTTGTACACTAGGCTGATTATTCAAACCAACTGGTTTATCAGCAACAGCCTCCTTTCCTGAGGCAGTGGATTCAGATCTAGGGACTTCAAGTACAGGAGGGTTACCACTTTTGTCAGATGCCCTACTCACTCTACTGACATGGACTACTTTCTTTTTTGACTGGGTTACAAGTTTTTTGGGCCGGCCTCTTCGTTTACTGGGTTGGGAACTGGATTGGGCTTGTGGTTTACTGGGTGGTGAATAAGATTGGGCTTTGGGTTTACTGGGCTGGGACATGAATTGGACTTCTTGTTCATGGCTAATTGGAGTGACTTGAATAAAGACCTCCATGAATGGTTCAGACCATGTTAGAGCCTTTAATGCAATCTCCAAAACATCATTATCATCCCCAAACCACTTGAATTCACCAGTATCAGCATTTAATCCATACATGTAAAAATCCCTACTTTCATAACACCCAGAATCCATTACATACTCTAACAACTCAAAGTATGCAATGTGATCAACATCCATACGTATCAACTTTGATTCACCTCCAATATATTGAGGTTGATCAAAACTAAAATCCAATGTTCCACCATACCATAGCATCACATCGATAATCTCCATCAGTCCAATCAGTGAACAATACCAATATATTGAGAGAAAACGTACCTCTGATCGATTAGGGTTTGATCGCCATTGATGAACTTGAGAGCTTCTGATATGTTCTTATCTTGGTTTGAGTGAAGTGATGGTGTGTTTTGGGGATTATAAACTTCACGAATGAGGGATTATCCACATCAGTTAATGTATGACACGCAGGACATGCCACATCAGACTTAATTGCCACATAGGCAAATTTTAGTAACCTGGTTAGTGCATATTTAACGAAGGGGTGCCATGACAATCGAAGTGTTAAGTTGGGAGTGTTCTGAGCCAAAGTGAAAGTTGAGCGTGCCATCGGCCAAATGGCCATAGTTGAGGGTGTTTTAATCCATTAACCCTTAAAATAACCTATGTTTTAAAATATAAATTGCAAATAAACGACATATGTGTTTTATGGTTTGAATAAGCAAAACCTTACATTGCTAGTATTAAAATCTTATTAGTTAAATTTGATGATTTATGAAAAAAATTGTATAAGCAGTACAGTCTTTTGTGATTAATATATAATATATATTATGGATGAGGTTATTGTAAAAAATGTGGTTTTTGTGAGAAGTGTAAGAAGGAATATGGTGAGGACATGTGGCACTAATTAAAATTAAGACTTTTAAGGGTATAATTGTAAATGCATTAACAATTAAATATGGTAATTCTTGATTTAAGGATTTGGAGAGAGAAAATCCTTGATTTAAGGACTTGACAACCGTCCATAACATCATTCCTACTTCATTTTAATTTTTTTTTTGCATCATTCACAAAATCAGAGCATGTTCATGACATGGTGCTTTAAATAAATTCATAGTTCAATTCATAGTGTTTTTACAAAAAAATATAACACCATTCAGTAAACAAAATATAACACCATTCAGTAAACAAAATAACACCATTCAGTACAAGATATAACACCATTCAGTAAACAAAATATAACACCATTCAGTAAACAAAAAATAACACCATTCAGAAAACAATATAACACCATTCAGTAAACAAAATATAACACCATTCAGTAAACAAAATAACACCATTCAGTAAACAAAATAACACCATTCATTAAACAAAAAAACACCATTCAGTAAATAATATAACACCATTCAGTAAACAAAATAACACCATTCAGTACAAGAATATAACCCCATTCAGTAAAGAAATATAACACCATTCAGAAAAAGAAAATAACACCATTAAGAAAAGAAAAATAACACCATTTAGAAAAGAAAAAAACACCATTAAGAAAGGAAAATAACATCATTAATGAAAAGAAAAATAACACCATTCAGAGAAGAAAATAACACCATTCAGAAAAGAAAATAAACACCATTAATGAAAGAAATATAACACCTCTGTATCATCTTCTCCACTTCCGGCACCGTTCGATGTAGAGAGAGAGATCACACGACCACCACCACTGCCACTTCCGGCACCAGCACCGCCGCAACACCACTGCCGATCCAGCACCACCACCACCGCTGCCGCTCGAACCACCACCACCACCGCTGCCGCTCGCACCAGCACCACCGCCGCTGCCGCTGTCGTTTTTGATCTTCCGATTGATTGAACATGGAAGAAGAAAAGAGAGAGAGAAATTGTGATCGTATGAGAGAGAGAACGAAATTGCAGGGATTTGATTTACAAATGAAGATAAAAAGACACAATTGCCCCTATAAATTTCAATTCAGTCCAAATTAACAAAAATATTTTGCAATTTGGTCCCTATTGATCTCAACCATTAGATCAAAAGATCTAATGGCTGAGATTCTTTCTTACCTTTCTCACACTTTGTGCCTTTTTTACAGGATCCTAACTCTATATATTATGTAACCAGTATGAGTTATCTTTTGTAGCATCTTATTATTATATTTTCTATACTACTTAGAAAATAGTTTTTTTTTTTTATTTTGCAAATAAGAAACATGTATAAGTTGAGTACTAATTATGTACTAGTTTCTTTAGGTCGCGCGTTGCGGCGAAACCGAGCAAATAATAATGTAAAACAAACTTGATTTGAAAATAAAACATGTTGTTTAGAAAGGCAAACCATTAGAATCGTTTAGTTTATCATCGTATGGTTTTATAATACGAAATAAATAATTTATTTAGAGTACAATTTTGTTTTTAACAAAGCTTATAACAGAATGTCAGGGAAGAATAAAGCACAACCACGTACTTAAGTTTTTAGAAAAAAGTTATAAACATAAATTATTAAAGAACTATTAAATTAATCGATAAATTAATATATGTTCTAAAAAAAGAAAAAATTATAAAAAATGGTATAGTAAATATATGGTTTTAAAAAAAGGGAAAAAATAAAAAATATGTTATTAAAAGTAAGTATAATAATAAATTATTATAATATATTAAATAAAAGCAAAACAAAAAACTATATATTATTATAAAAATAAAGTTACTATTCATCGTACTTCGTTAACAATATTTATATAATTGATAACCATAAGTTATCGTTTCTTTGACAAGCAACATGTTAAGTATGAAACTCTAAGACCATGGGGTGTGGTTTGGGTAGTCTCTTTGGGACTATCCTCCTCATAGGCGCCACGTCACATGGATGGGAGGATCATCAATTTGAGGACTATCCAAGGGTGTGAAGGACTACCCAATTTAATTAAAAAACTAATATATAATTGAAGGAGAGAGAGAGAAACCAATATATAATTGAAGGAGAGAGAGAGAAAAAAGGGTGTGCAGGCTCGTCTCTTCCGGCTACAAACCGACGTTTGCGACGCGACGACCCTGGAGGGGGCGGTGTGGGACGAGGGGGATGACCCGGCGACGGTGGGGGACGATCCCCACACCGTTCGGTCTAAGTTGTCAGAACGTTAATCAATGAATAAATTGGACATCATAATCTTGGTTCAGTACGTCTAATTTTGAGATAATTAAAATGTAGGTTTCCGTGTTGATTAGGGGTGACTTAACTTTATCTTGCTTTTCTTTGCTACACATAAGGTACGGATTCTGTTTTCTTTTCATCGTAATATAATTTCTAATTCCTTATACGAGTACGAATTCATGGGTCTTGATATCGTAGTATAATCTTATTTTTTCCGTTAACTCTTTGGTACAGATTTTTGTCCTTGTTTTAAAGTCCCATGTTTGATATACGTCCTCTGAGTCAGTATTGTATTGGTCTGCTTATTTATTAGCGTCTTGTAGCATGCCATACCTCAGACTTGTACTCATGGTTGCATGTTCCTATTAGTATTATTAGTTGCCTGTAAATTAGTTATAATGTGTTAATATTTGTACTCTGTCACCTAAGCATGTCTGGCTTGTCGTTTGGGCGTCAACGATCTGGCACTTATCGTGATAGTGCGTAATAAAAGTTCACGGCGTCTCTAGCTTGTGCTTGTGTAGCACCTTGGTCACTGGAGGCATATAGATCGATCTTAGCTTTGAGTTTGAGTTTGTTTCTTTGTCTGGAGATAGAATAAAGGGTGCACGCCACACTCACCATCTAATAGGTGCATGGACTAGCTAGTTGTGTACCAGTCTGTTATCGGCTTTGGGTGCTACTATGTTACACGACTTATTTTGTTGATATATACGTGTCATGTAAGTTAGTATATGTTTCTGTATGTAAATATGTTCAGTATTTGTTTCGATATGTTTGATATATTTTGTACGCGTCTCATTATGCTTCCTAACGTGTATTGGGTTATGCTTCCGATTATGTTTAGTATCTGTTCTGATATGTCTGATATGTTTGTACGCAACTGGTTATGTTCCGATCATGTAGCGGGTTAATTATGCTTCTGATTATGTTCAGTATCCGATTTTGTTATGTATTCGTTATGTCTGTTTTGACTCAATATTTGTACCAGTTTGTATCCGTTTCGTCTCTGTCTCTATTTGGATTTAGATTCCGTGTTATACATTTAGTTTGTGTCCGTTAGTATCCGTATTCAGTATATGATTTGGTTTCTGTTCGATAATTGTCATTGAATCTGTCTTTGTTTCGTGTTGATTTTTCCAATCGTTTTAAGAAATTTTGTAAGGATTTTATTATTGTACATATAAATTCAGACTATCTAAAGTATTTTGTTTACTAAATATAAATCTCTATAGTTATAAAAATAATTATTTTGACTAAATAATAACTTATAAATATTGATTAATTAATAGATATGAATTTGAATTTAAATTTTATTTAAAAATAATAGTTTAGACAATCCTTTCTTTAAAAGATTATAAGATTTTTAATGGTATTTGTTATGGGTCATTTTCTAAGCATACATATCTTGACCAATATCCTGCTTTTTATTGTTTATTTGTGACCAGGATGCTGGACGAGGATATTGCTAACATCTTGGGCAATATCCTGAGGTTGATCGAATTAATCGCGTGCAGGTTAAAGACTGGGACTTGCCAACGGTCAAATGGACTTCGTCTCCTCAAGACTCGGACGTATTTGTTATGGGAGAGACGTTGAACCCGAAAGACCAGGTCTACAACGTTCGACTGAGGAATATTCGCTGGATCCCGGTTATTTAGGATAGTTTGTTACATTTGTTTTACTATAAATAGATGGGGGCGGATCAGATTAAGGGACGACTCAACTTTCACATTTTCAAACACTTTCTCTCTAGCTCACTGCAAACACTACACACAACACTTGTATTCGAATTACATTGTAACACATAGTTGATCCGCACCACATCCTGCACTGTATCCTGATATTTGAAGCAATAGAAGAATAAGGCAGCTGCGATTGTCAGCTCCCGAGGTTTTATGCCAGCGATCTAGATTGATTAAGGGCTTTCCTCGTACATCACGTGTCAACCTTTACTTTTCTGCTCATTGTTTGATCATAGATACAGCTCTATATCTTGAGCCGTATCTTGAAACTGTTTTTATAACTAACTTGGTTAACATATTTTTCACACATAATTTTAGCACACTACCTCACTTAACTAATTTGATCACTAAATTGCTTCGGTAATTTTTGACCAAAACAATTTGGCGCCCACCGTGGGCAAGTGGTGCTACCTTTACTAAAAATCTTTGTGAAATCGTTAATCGGTTTTCTATTTTCAAAACTTTTTGCCACGTTGTTTACAATGGCCTCAAGATCAAACATGAGCTCCTCCACTATGTCTGCTGCAACCTCCGCTACTACCGGTTCGGTGCTTCCACCACCTCCTCCAAGGATGCCATTTTCTTCACAACCTCAAGATGTTATCCCTACTCGGAGTGTTCAGGGATCTGCTCCCGTTTTAGCCTCTAATGATGAAATTCTAACTTTATTTGGAAGTGTGCAGGAACAAATGAGGCAGCAACAGGAAACTAACCAAATGCTGTTAAGAGAAATACAACTCTTAAAAGCTAGCTCGAGTAGACCTGCTGAAGAAACTGTCACTCCTATACGGCCCAGGGCTTTGAACTTCAGTTCCGCAGTTTACACTGAGGATAACAGGGGGAATATCGTCCCAAGCCATTCTCAGAATCATACCCCTGAGATACCCTCTTCGGTCAGGATGTCCACTGTGAGGAGTTCAGGATATGCTTCAGGATATGGCCAAAATCCTCAGACCGGTAATGTGTCAAATAATAATGTTCTTGCTACTAACAACAATGGCTCTTTGCAGGATGCAGGTATGATGTCAACATTTACCAGGGAGCTCTAGAAATTGAAGGACATGATATCCAGTGTACCTGGAGTGGTCCAGCCAATTCCAGAAGTATCCCAAGACAGCCACAGGATATCCCGCTTTGCATATCCTATCTGTGATGCTGAAATCCCAAAAAGATTTCAGACTCCCAACATGAAGCTGTATGATGGGACTACGGATCCTGAAGAGCATATTGCCCAGTATAGGGAAAGAATGGAGATCAACCCTATCCCTCCGGAGCTCAAGGAAGCATGCTTGTGCAAGGGTTTTGGATCTACCCTAACAGGATCAGCCTTAAAATGGCTATTAAATGTTCCTCCTCACTCAATTACTTCGTTTGCTCATTTGGTTAATTTATTTAATAGTCAGTTTTCTTGCAGCCGAAGTTTTGAGAAACTAACCAGTGATCTTTACAGGATAACTCAAGGGCCTCAGGAATCCTTGAGGGATTATGTGAACAAATTCAGTCGAGAATCCTTGGATATCCCACATCTTGATGTTGCAACAGCTATGCAAGCTTTTAAGATGGGGTTACAAAAGGATTCTCAGTTTTATCAAGATCTTGTAATGAATCCCTGCAGGAATCTCGACGAAGCTCGTAACAGGGCTTTGAGATATATCCGTTTGGAAGATGACAAGAAGATGCAGGAGAGGATGAATTCTACCTCAACCTATGAATCAACTAACAGGAAATCAGAATCCTCATATAAGCCATATCGCTCCAAGCCATATGGCAGAAATGATAACAAGAAAGTGAATGCTGTTGAAGACGAGGATCCTGAAGAATATCCTGACTTATCTGAATACTGCTTTTCTGTTAATATACCTGAGTTAATGTATGCTATGTAGGGTTTAGGGGACAAAGCTAGGTGGCCTCGAAAGAACCAGCAGAAAGCTGATTGGAAGGATAAATCCAAATGGTGTGCCTTCCATGAAGACTTCGGACATATGACCGAGGATTGCATTGCTTTAAGGAAAGAAATAAGTTACCTGTTAAGCAAAGGGTATCTGAAGGACTTGCTGGGAAGAAAGAAGAATAAAGGGCAGGATCCCGAGAAGGATCCTGAACGAGCAGCATCACCCCCAGCAGATGCCAAGATAATTAACTTTATTTCAGGAGGATCCGACATTTGTGGGACTTCGTATTCGGCGGCTAAGAGACATGCAAAGGAAGCTAAGAGTGAAAGGGGAGACAAACCAGTCAGGATGACTACCCTCACAACTGATAAAGTGATCACTTTCGATAGTGATGACAGGGATACTGTTCAGGATCCTCACCATGATGCTTTGGTAATAACATTATATGTGGCTAACCATTTTGTACGCAGGATATTGGTGGACAACGGTAGTTCTGTCAATATAATTCAGCTTGAAACATTGAAAAGGATGAATGTATCTCCGATGGACATTACTTCGAAGTCCACTGTGCTCGTTGGTTTCAGTGGAGAAGCTAGAAATACTGTAGGAGAGATAAAGTTACCAGTATACGTTGAAGGGGTCAACTCGATACAACGCTTCTGTGTGATGGACTCCTTATCCTGCTATAACATCATACTAGGCAGGCCATGGATCCATGACATGAAGGTTGTGCCTTCGACTTATCACCAATGCATCAAGATTCCAACCCCTTGGGGAGGTCGTCAAAGTTGATAGTGATCAGCAGGAGGCGAAGGAATGCTACACATCCTCATTGAAATCCTCGACCAAGCCTAATCCAGCATAGCAATTAAAGATGCGGGCCCGGGATACCTTAGAAACTTCGGAGCAGGATGTGAAGAAAGTTATCCTGGATCAGGATAATCCTGATATCTCGGTGCTCGTAGGAACCAATATCCCTCGGGATATTGAAAAACAATTAACTGACTTTTTGAAGTGCAGGATGTCAACGTTTGCATGGAAGCATGTGGATATGAGAGGTATATCCAAAGACATTATTACTCACAAGCTTGGAATTGACAGGTCATTCAAGCCTATTCAGCAAAAAAGAAGGAAGTTTGCTCCTGAGCGGAATATAATCATCCAAGAGGAAGTTGAAAGATTGTTAAAGTCCAAAATGATCAGAGAAGTCAAGTTCCCAAGATGGTTGGCGAATGTGGTCGTAGTGCAGAAGAAAAATGGGAAATGGAGAGTCTGTGTAGATTACACAGACTTGAATAAGGCTTGTCCTAAAGACCCGTTCCCCCTTCCTCATATCGATGCAATGGTGGATGCTACTGCTGGGAATGAAATGTTAACGTTCATGGACGCATCCTCAGGATTTCAGCAGATTCAAATGGAGCCTTCGGACCAGGAGGATACTACTTTCATGACACCAACAGGTATCTATTGCTATACTGCTATGCCTTTCGGTTTGAAAAATGCAGGTGCAACATACCAGAGATTGGTGAACATGATGTTCAAAGATAAGCTGGGGGACACCATGGAGGTGTATATTGACGATATGGTGGTGAAATCTAAAAAGACTGAGGATCACCTCCAGGATATCAAGGGAGCATTTGATATTCTGGATCAGTATAACATGAAGCTGAATCCTGCTAAGTGCCATTTCGGAGTGGGGGTAGGAAAGTTTCTAGGATATATGGTGACGAAAAGGGGGATAGAGGCAAGCCCGGAGCAGATTAAAGCTATCCTGGATATAAAATCACCCTCGAATATGAAGGACGTTCAACGGTTAACAGGCCGAGTAGCAGCTTTGAACAGATTTATTTCAAGATCCTTGAAAAAATGCAAGGAATTCTATGATATCCTCAAGAAGAATAAGAAATTTGAATGGGGAGCAAAGCATGAAGCAGCCTTGCAGGATTTGAAGCGATATCTCTCAACTGCACCTATATTGATGAAACCTGAAAATGGTGAACCACTATCCCTATACCTCGCTGTATCAGGGAATGTTGTAAGTGCCGTTCTTATAAAGGACCATGAAGGTCAGCAATATCCTGTTTATTATGTTAGTAAAAGTTTGTTAGATGCTGAAACTAGGTATTCTCATTTAGAAAAATTGATATTAGCTCTAGTTATGCAATCGACAAAGCTTAGACATTATTTTGAGACACATAGGATCCATGTTAAAACAAATTATCCTGTCAAAAATGTGCTTAGGAAACCAGAGATGTCAGGCAGGATGGCCAAGTGGTCAGTAAAGTTAAGTGCTTATGATTTAGTATATGAACCTAGAAATGCCATAAAGTCTCAGACTTTAGCTAACTTTGTGGCTGATTTCAGTAGTGACATTCAGGATGAGGTAGACCTAGAAGTTCAACAGTTAGGAGAATCCTCAGGATCCTGGACATTATATACTGATGGTGAATCTAATGTAAGAGGAGTAGGATTGGGAATACTACTAAAATCGCCACAGGGGGACATATTACCCCAAGCTATTAGGTGTGAATTCCCTGCTACTAATAATGAGGCAGAATATGAAGCTTTAATTGCAGGATTAGAGTTGGCTAAGAATATGAGTATCAAGAATTTGCAAGTATATGTTGACTCCTTGTTAATTACTAACCATTTTAATGGATCCTATGCAGTTAAAGGTGAGAAATTAATCGAATATCTCGATATTCTCAAAAAATTAGCAGGATATTTCGATGTTTTTACACTTGAACAGGTACCAAGGGAGGATAATGCTGAAGCAGATGCCTTAGCAAATTTGGGATCATCGATCAGGATACCAGAAGGGACCCAAATACCAATATTACATGTCTTATATCCTGCAACGAATCCTCAGGATAAAGAAGTAGCGGCTATTCAGGATCCTGGAGCAGAGTACCTTGAAAAGGATCCTAAATCCTGGACGGCTCCAATCGTGAGATATCTCAAGGAAGGTCACATCCCCGAAAATGAAAATCCTAAGGCATTTAGGATGAAGGTATCACGATTCACTATTATAAATAATGTTTTATACAAGAAATCTCTCGCAGGACCGTATTTGAGGTGTTTGGAGGATCCTGAAGCCAAAGAAGTACTTCAGGATATACATGAAGGGGATTGTGGTAACCATACTGGGGGCAGGTCATTATTCTCAAAAGTATTAAGGACAGGATATTATTGGCCGACAATGAGAAAAGATGCCGCAGAATATGCTCGAAGATGTGATGCATGTCAAAGACATAGTAACATATTACATCAGCCTGCTGAACCGCTGTATCCTATTGTTTCCCCTTGGCCATTTATGAAGTGGGGTATGGAAATAGTGGGAAAGCTTCCAAAGGCTCCAGGAGGGAAGGTTTTTATGTTGGCAATGACAGATTATTTCTCCAAATGGGGTGAAGCCGAGGCATTTGTCCAAGTCAGGGATCAAGAAGTAGTATCCTTTATAAAGAGAAATATCCTGACCAGATTCGGAGTACCAGCCGAGATAATCTGTGACAATGGTTCTCAGTTTATAAGCAAGAGAACTACTGACTTTTGCAAGAGTTGGGGAATCAAAATGATAACATCTACTCCGGTACATCCTCAAGTGAATGGACAAGCAGAATCCTCAAACAAGATAATTGTCAATAACTTAAAGAAGAGACTTGGAGCCAAAAAAAGGAAGATGGGCAGAAGAATTACCCTTTGTTTTGTGGGTTGATAGGACAACTGTAAAGAATGCAACAGGCCAAACCCCGTTTTCCTTGGTATTTGGAGCAGAAGCAATGATTCCAACGGAAATGGCGATACCTACTGCAAGATCTATCCTACGGGATCCTGAACAGAATCCTGAAGCCTTATGTCAGGATTTGGATACTATAGATGAAAAAAGGGATGCAGCAAGGCTAAGGATGGCAGCATATCAACAAAGAATATCCAGAGCATATAACAAGAATATAAGGACTAGGAGATTTCGAGTTGGTGATTGGGTGCTAAGAAAGGCTTTTCAAAATACCACTAATCCTGCCGATGGCAAGCTAGCTCCAAAATGGGAAGGACCATATGAAGTTGAGTCAGAAGCGGGGAAATGAGCATGTAGACTCAAGAATATGGAAGGGGATATGCTACCAAGATCCTGGAATGCAATACACTTAAAGCTCTATTTCAAGTAAGAATAGAATGTAATTTCTATCTCAAGATGGTATGAATTCTATCTCTCTTAAATATGTTTGATTTGATTTGTTCTTTGAAACCCAATACTAACTTAAGCATCGGAGGGGTGTTAGCCAAGCTAACACCCACCTTAGTTTAAGGATGTTTTGTAGTATATGATCCAGGATATAGCTCCAGGATGCTCACTCAGGATACTTCGGAAGATTAGAGGATTGGCCCCCTCTCTCACGTATAAGGGATCCCGATCCCTTCACAGGTTTAAAGGTATGCACCTTTCTTCCGAATTGGGTTTAAACACCCCGCCTGGAGCGCAAGTTATTCGGGAATAGTTCAAGGTGGCGCGACCAGTCCATGTAAAAGTGGCTGGCAATTTCGTTACTATTGGCTATATCCTGAATCCTAAAGGTATATGAGGATTGATCACCCTCTCTCACGAAAGGGTATTTTCATACTCTCTAAGGTTTAAAGGTTTTCACCTTTCTAAGTCTTGGAGTTTATACACTCCCGCCTGTAGAGCACGAAAATTTGGGATTTTCCCCAGGATACAAGGGATTCATCCCCAATACATTTTTTGGGTTTTACCCTGTAACATGAAGAATTGTCTACACAATGGGAACTGATATCCAAAGGATTTCTAAGTATTTGAAGGCATTGTACACAGGGGACATTCCTACTGAAGCAATGGTGTAAAGCTCAAAGGATAAGGCTCGGAACTAATGCACTAAGTGTCTCAGACAGGGGACATCTTCATTGGAAAAGTTGCAAAGGGATTGAGGTTTGATAATAGGGTTATACCCTATTCCTGGTACAATCTTTCCTTTGTAAACATCGTTTAAGTTTTTGACAATACTATGTTTGGTAAAAGGTTAAATATCCTGATTAGGATAAATTCCCGGGATATATTCTCAAAATATATTTTCAAAATACTTTTCAGGATATTTGATTAAGATATATGAAACTGGTACTAGTTTGAAACTTTAATTAAGTTAGTATCGTCATAACAGGTTTTAAAATGAACTATCTTTTAATTTTCTCTAAAGGTGATTGAATTAATAAAAGTTTTGGTAATATATCACTGACTATATTTTGCAAAACTAAGGTCTATAATAAGAAAGACAGAAAGTGATAGCAAGAAAAATGAAAGATGAAATTACTGGAAATAAACGGTACTAGCTGATAATCAAAGGCTTCATCCTGAAACCCAGGACCCATCCGCCTTCGGTTATCAAATTGTTTTAATGCAGAAAATAAAAATTGTTCATAAGACATAAAATTTCTCAAACAAAAGGAAATAAGTTTTAGGGGGCAGTGCTATCTTCGTTCGCGGTAATTTCAGCAGCATCCGTCTCAGGATCCACCTCAGCATCCCTCTCAGCATCGTTAGCTTTTTCAGCTACTTTGGAGGATCCTTCGACAACTGGTGTGGTAGAAATTCTGCCAAGATTCTTTAGTCTCGTTTCCCAGGCACCAACGTCTCAAGAAGGGCATTCAAAACCTAGTGTTTTGGCTTCATGGGCCATCTTCAGCCTGGCCTGGAGAAGAGAAATGACGATGGAACTCTTAAGGCTATCCCGGTAGGTGACCATATCCCGTTCAAGTTGCACATGGGCAGCTTCAAGATCGGCTTGGGCTTGAAGAGTAGCTTTGGTGAGAGCAGTCTGGTGTTCTTGAATCATAGCTTTGAACTTCTCCTCCTAATGACGAGATTTGGCGGCTGCAATCATGCCTTGATCAGAGATCGTGACTTCTGCTTCCTTTAACTTGGATTCAAGCGTCGTGTTAAGCCCGCAGGATTCTTGATATAGATGAACCAGACGCTCAAGACCCTGCGAAAGTAAGAGGACAGGTATTAATATTCATAAATCTTTGTAAATGATGTAAGCTGCAGGATGTGGTTTGAGAATACTAACCTGGTTAAGAAAGGAAGTCATAAACCCGCTAGCTTCAATGAACCCGTGCTTCTCATAGGGAAAAGTGTCAGAAATGACAGGGGAATCGGGTCTTTCCTTTTACGAGAGCTGGAGCTCCGGGGCTTGGTAGTTGGCAAGGGTTTGCTGATGACAATGGCTTTGGAACCACTGGGTTTGGATGAGGCTGTGGCCCTGGGACTAGGTTCCTTCTTGACCTGAACCTGATCAGAATAACTGTCCAACTCGTCGAGGTCAAAGACTTCAGGGATCTTGGCCGGTGCTGCATAAAGGAAAAAGTTTTGCATTATTATTACTTTTCATTCTATTATGCTATACTAACTAACTATTTTAAAAGTAATCCTTACCAGACATTTCAGATGACGAGTATTGATTGGAACTCGGGACGTGTGTGGTGAAACTCCTGTCTATTGCAGGTAATTGGTAAACAGTTTTGATTCTTTCCTCTGATTCAGCGGTAGGGGGAGCTACTTCCTTGAAATTCACTGCATAAGAATCAAAAAGAAGGATATTAGTAAAAGATAAAAATCTAAAGGTACATGAGAACATTTATGACCCTACCGGTGGTTACACTACAAGAAAAATGACCATTTGGGACTAAATTATGAGGGACTGATCTAACAGTCTCGGATACATAGTATCTGAGACTAATTTATTAGTTACTAATTGTATTAGAGACTGATTTTTTGTGACTGATGTCCGTGACTAATAATCAGTCCTTAATACTTGGACAACTTATCTGAGACTGAATTTTAGTCACAAATATGTTTGTCTAAAAATAAATTTTGGAGGGAAACTTATTGGTTACTGAAATTCAGTCCTAAATAACTGACCCCATTAATAAAAATGGCGCCATTTTATTGGTCACTAATATTCTGTCACTAATATATTGACACCGAGGGACTAAACTATGAGGGACTAATCTATCAGTCTCGGATACGTAGTATCTGGGACTAATTTATTAGTTACTAATTGTATTAGAGGTTGAGTTTTTTGTGACTGATGTCCGTGACTGAATTTTAGTCACAAATATGTTTGTCTAAAAATATTTTTTGAGGGAAACATATTGGTTACTGAAATTCAGTCCTAAATAACTGCCCCCATTTATAAAAATGGCGCCATTTTATTGGTCACTAATATTCAGTCACTAATATATTGACACCGAGGGACTAAACTATGAGGGACTAATCTATCAGTCTCGGATACGTAGTATCTAGGACAAATTTATTAGTTACTAATTGTATTAAAGGTTGATTTTTTTTAAAGACAGACAAAATTAGGGACTAATATTCAGTTTTGAATGCCTTTTGGCATAGAAAATGATTGGTGACTAATTTTCGGTGTCCAATTATGTTATGCATATTCTACCATCTATTGGGAAGCATCAGGGACTGGGACTGGGACATCAAGCTTAAAGATCTTTCCGAAACCTTATTAGGAATTAATATTTAGTCTCCAATGATTTTTTATAGACAGGAGAAATAATCAGCCCGAGCTTTGTTTATTGAGGTTGTGAGGCTTAATGAGTATGATATTTATGTAATGTTTATTTAATACAAATGAATATATATTTATGAATAATTATTATCATAATATAATACTTCAATACAATAAGTATCTTATATACATATTATGTTATATATAAAAAAAATATAAGTTAAAAATTATATAAAAACTTATAAATATAATTAAACTATTTAATAAATAGTAAATGCGCGAAAGCGAAGCTTGAAAAACCTACTTACTAGTCAGGCTCAGGCCTAGTCGAGTTCGGGCGTGTCTTGCAAATGGGCCAAGTCGAGCCCGTGCTCGGCTTGTTGGTAGTTCTTCAAGCTCGAGTTCGGCTCGTTTAGCATCTATTAATTAATATATTGAATAGAATAATATAAATAATAGACTCGTTTAGGCTCGCGAGCTCGATAAGTGAAGCTCGAGATCGTCTACTAAATAATAGACTCGTTTAGGCTCCCCCCAAATCGATCCACTGGCACTCCCCCAAATAGATCAATGAGCCCTCCCCCAAACCCCACGGCGCTGCCAGATTGATTCAACCCAGCCACAGCGGCTCACTCGCCGCCACGACCTGCAGCCTTCGGAGTCAACTTACCTCCTCAGTCGATCGCGCGCCGCACCTCGTCCGCTGCACCAGGTACCTTCCTTTTCTTCTGTTTTATTGTTTTGGTTTTCCTATTTTTGTGGTAATTGAACACATTAGGGTTTCGTTGGTTTTATGGATTAAGTATATGGCAAAAATATGGGGTGACAAGATCGACCTTTTTGAAATTTATTTAACGCTTTAGGTTTCTTATTTTGTAATTTTTAGGTTTATGTAATTTTATAAATATTAATGAAGTTGTATGTTTTTTTTTATAAATGTTTGTGTGATTTTTTAAGTTTTTTGTATTTTTTTTTAAATTTTTTGTATTTTTAAATTTATGCACTTGGATCCGTGTGTTTGTGGCTGGGTTAATACTGGCCGTTGATATTGAGTGTGATCAATGGCAAAGAGAACCCTAATACCTTCTTCTTTTGATCCGTGTGTTTCCTTTACCCTCCCTCCCATCTCACTTCTCTGTAACAAAATTAAAGAACCTACTTTCCCCCTCTCGATCTATCTCTGCTACACAAAAAAAAAAAAAAAAGTTTACACCTTCAACCTCAGCCATACCCCTCTCCTACCTCTCTATGAAGGCTGGCCGACCGACCACCGCAAGTGGTGGCGGCGTTTGGCGACTGCAACAGCGACGGGAGACGCCGCAGGCGGCGTTGGTCTTTCCCGGTGCCGATCAACCGACGACATCACGACCCCTTCTCTCCGATCATCTCTCTGTCTCCAAAATGGTAAGCTCCCATCCGTTTTTCTTAGCAATTGAAGCTGAAGATCATGCTGTATTACATCTTGCTGTTATTCGATTTGATTGTTTTAGTCATCTAGTTCATCAATTTCGGTTCTATGAGTAATTATTCATCTTGATGAATCGGTTTTATCGGCGTTTTTTGTCGTTGACTAATTGTCTGCTGATTGATGTTTAGATGCAGCTTTCATATAGCTCTCATCTTGATTTTGAGCTTTAAATTCTGCGCATTAGGTTATCATCTTCTGTTCTATGAGTATGTGACCTGTGAACTGAGTAGTGGATCTGTATGCAAAGTTCATACGTGTGATTATTTATCGAATTTACGTTCTAAATTTGGCAAATTAGGCTATTGTTAGGATTTTTGTGTTTTTGTTTCTGTGTAATGTTTTTAGGTTGGATTTGATGTCAGTTGTACTCGTTTATCTGCAATATGAACTTAATTTTGAATTTACTTTGGATATTGATTAGCCTAAATAATTTGTTAACTGGTGATTTGTGATTAGATGAAGCTTTCATATAGCTCTCACATTTTTAACACATACATTTTGAAGAATCTCTTTAAATCTTTTACACTAGGTTATTGTCACTAGGGATGAGCATGGTACCCTTTCGGTACGGAACCGTTACCGGTACCGAGTATACCCGGTACGGTACCGGTATTTTACTGTAAAAACCGGTAAATACCGGTACCGAACCTGTACCCGGACCTGTATCGAAAATTGTCAAAAGTCGGTACCAAATCGGTACCAAAAATGTCAAAAGTCGGTACCAAATCAGTACCGAAAAGGTCAAAAGTCGGTACCTAGTCGGTACCTAAAATGTACCAAGTTCCGCAAATTCGGTACCGGTACCTGGTATCATTTGCTCATCCCTAATTGTCAACACGTTTGTTTTTGTAGTTTCCGTGTAATGTATTTAAGTTGGATTTGATGTCAATTGAACCTGTTTATCTTCGAGTTGAATCTAATTTTTAAATTGATATTGATCAGCCTAAGCAAATTCACAAGATTAAGGATTTCCTTCTTACCGCAAGAAGGAAAGACGCTAGGTCAGTGAAAATCAAGAGGAGCAAAGATGTTGTGAAGTTCAAGGTCTGGTGCTCAAAGTACCTTTACACCTTGTGTGTCCATGATGCCGAGAAGGCCAACAAGTTGAAGCAATCTCTTCCCCCAGGTTTGTTAGCAGCTTACTTGATTAGTTCTGTTGTTTGTTGTTGAGCTGGTTGCTTATTTGGGACATGGTTTTATAGTCTAGGTATAGGTCTAAGATTACCGAAACCTGTCTCATACGTGATCCACCGACATCCTAGGTAAACGAGTGTGCAAGTATGTACCAACTTAGTCTCGAGAGTAACTGCATCGCAAGTTGGTTTTTAATGGTTTGAAAACGTTGACTATTCGTTAAAAAATGAGCTACCAAGCTGGTTAAATGTGTAACTGGGATTTTGTGTTGAGAATTTTATCTCAGTAGAAGGTTCCAAGGTTTGATCCCAGCTGAGGTTTGTCATATATACTTTTGAGCTTGAATCCTGTTTGAGCATCACTTGTTTTGAGGAAAATTACCATTTAGAAAACTAGCTCCACGCCGACAACACCTTAGCCGTTGCTGTGTTCTTGCATCATCTTTGAAACGTTCATTTCGTCTTAAATAAGCTAGGGGCTGTTTGGCAACTTCTAAATGGTTAAGTGTTGAACAAAATTTTATTGTTTTGTTCCAGGTTGGGAGAGGCAAAGCGGTATACACGGATGAGGATATTGATGGGATACATGAAGGGTGTTTGAGTTATGGGGCTGCGTTTGTTTTTAAGTGACTATTTTAGATGTCAAATTATGTACGCCAAACAATATTTTTTGTTAACTTAAGATATTTGTATTATTTTTGACGTATGACGTATGACTATGAAATGAATTGTTTTGTTATGTGTATTTTGTTATGATATGGATTTATATATTGTTTTGGTTCTATTAGAGACTAACCGTTAGTCACCAAAGACATGTATCGGGGACTGAAATGACGTGGTAACGGGGACAAATTGAGGACTGAATTTTTATGTATCAGAGACTAACCGTTAGTCACTGTTGGTGTCATACAATCGGGACCGATTTTCAGTTACTAAAAACATTATCTAGTACTAGGTATCTGGGACAGGCTGGGGACTGGAAAATCAGTCCTTGATAAACATTAGGGACTGATTTTTATGTATCAAATACTGATTTTATGTATCAAATACGAACCTAATGAAACGTATTAGAGACAAATATACATGGTTAAGAGAACTGATTTTCAGTACTTAAACAAATGCGTCAGGGACTGAAATATCATAGTAATAGAGACTGGTTTGCAGTCATTGAAGAAACATATTGGGGACTGAAATGAAGTGGTATCGAGGGGCAAATTTAGGACTGAATTAATAAGTATCGGAGACTGATTGTTAGTCTCTATTAGTGCCATACAATGGGGACTGATTTTTAGTTACTAAAACCACTATCTAGTACTAGGTATCCGGGACAGGTTGGGGACTGGCAAATCAGTCCCCGATAACCATTAGAGAGTGATTTTGATGCAACAAAGACTGATTTTTCAGTCCCTGATACCTGTTTTTCTTGTAATTAACCACTCCACCGGAAGGCTGGCACCCTCAGCAATGGAGTCTCGTTTGACAAAGAAAAATTTGCGTTGCCATCCATCTTCGTTTTTGGTGGCTTTAAGAATAAGGGGTTTGCTAGAGGTCGAAAAAAGCAAGAACCGGCTAGAGCCGTGGGATCGAAGGCGATAAGCAATAGGCAGATCCTCGATGCAGAGGTCGGGGCAGTGAAGGTTTTTGATTTGGTTAAGTACGATTAATACTCTCCAAACCATGGGCATGGTTTGAGCAAAAGAGATGCCGGTGGTTCGGAAGAATTGCATCATGAATTCGGGAAAGGGGTATCGAAAACCCAGCGAAAAAAGGGTATGCTGGAAAGCAGACCCAATCTGTGGAAGAAACATCCGATCGAATTGACCGATCGAACGATCTAAAGACTGTGTTATCAGGGAAAGCACCGGAAGCTCTCAAAGCCGCGATGTCTGCGTTGTCGAAAGCGCAGACCTCCTTTTCAGGATTTTTGAGGAGATTCTGCTGGGTGAAGGTCTCGGCAGCCATTACGAATAAGGCAAGAAAAATTGACAGAAAGTGAATGAGAAATGGGAATTACCTGGAGACTCTGTTGGAGATATCTGCTTTTCAAACAAGAAGAGAGAAGATATAGGGGCATTGTGGATCTCCATTGAGCTAAAAGCGCGTTGGAGGTTATGATGTGATCTTGACCGTCGCTTCGTTTTAAATGCCTTGAATTACGGGATAAAACTTTTAAAATATATCCGTTGGATTGGTATACCAACCGATATATTTGGGGACAATTGTTATGGGTCATTTTCTAAGCATACATATCTTGACCAATATCCTGCTTTTTATTGTTTATTTGTGACCAGGATGCTGGACGAGGATATTGCTAACATCTTGGGCAATATCCTGAGGTTGATCAAATTAATCACGTGCAGGTTAAAGACTGGGACTTGCCAACGGTCAAATGGACTTCGTCTCCTCAAGACTCGGACGTATTTGTTATGGGAGAAACGTTGAACCTGAAAGACCAGGTCTACAACGTTCGACTGAGGAATATTCGCTGGATCCCGGTTATTTAGGATAGTTTGTTACATTTGTTTTACTATAAATAGATGGGGGCGGATCAGATTAAGGGACGACTCAACTTTCACATTTTCAAACACTTTCTCTGTAGCTCACTGCAAACACTACACACAACACTTGTATTCGAATTACATTGTAACACATAGTTGATCTGCACCACATCCTGCACTGTATCCTGATATTTGAAGCAATAGAAGAACAAGGCAGCTGCGATTGTCAGCTCCCGAGGTTTTATGCCGGCGATCTAGATTGATCAAGGGCTTTCCTCGTACATCACGTGTCAACCTTTACTTTTCTGCTCATTGTTTGATCATAGATACAGCTCTATATCTTGAGCCGTATCCTGAAACTGTTTTTATAACTAACTTGGTTAACATATTTTTCACACATAATTTTAGCACACTACCTCACTTAACTAATTTGATCACTAAATTGATTCGGTAATTTTTGACCAAAACAGTATTTAAAATGTTTAAGCTTACGTATTTGGTTTTGTTTCTGTATCAGCTTTCCATGTTAGTTTACGTAACTTGTATAAGTATTTCATTTGAAATCCAGTTTATTACAATTATTATATTTCTAAATTATAACTTTTCAAAGTTAGAAATTTAGTTCTTTATGTCTAATTGATTTGCTATGAAATGTGATAAACTATTTTATTTTGATAAAATTCAAACGCTCAATATAAGAAAATAGTTTTTCCAAGTATTTTGTTTTAAAAATAATAGCATTATTAAACGGTGTTTAAAATATTCGACAGTTATTAGTTCTTGGATTTATTTAAACGTTTCATTTACAAACTACAAATGATAGGATAGAAACTTGTCTTGTTATATGGATACTAGATTATTTAAACAATGTTTTCAATAAGTTCCTTTATACAAGATAAAATATTTTAGTCATCGTGGTCAGTGATGTATCAGTCTCTACAATGGTTTTGTGTTGGGTTCGGTATCAGTTATGTGTATGGCTGGCTTTTGTTTCCGTTAAAGTTTTAGATCGGTTCGTGTATTAGTTTTTGTATTAGTCTTGTGTCTGCATCTGTTTTCAGTACTTGTGTCAGTAACCGTTTTAGTTCTGTTTCAGTTTTGTCATGTTGAGTTTTGCTTCCGTTGATATGACTTACTTGTACTGTTGATTTCTTTGTTACTGAGCAATTTTTAGCTCAGCCGTATTTTTCTTTTTGTGTTTGTCTTATTTGTTTTACAGGTAATCTGGGATTTCGATGAGGAGCGTTAGGAAGTTGATGACCAAGATTCTTTATTTCAGTAATGTAATAACGTGTAACTAGTATTTTATTTAATGTTATGGATTGGTTTTTAATTTTGATATCTGTAAGATTGATACGTCAGCCCTAACAGGGTTGGGGCATTACATAAGCACATGAACTCAATCATTATACCATTTGACCAAAATCTGCTTAAGCCTTTGCCATGAACAGAAGACCTAGAGTGAATCTACAAGAACCTAAAGTTAAAAAGATTCAAAATATACAAATTCATATATTTACGATAATGATCATAACCTATTCTATTTTTTTTAAAGATGTAATTCACAACAGACGGTTAATACACACCCGCAAAACGCAGGTCCGCCCCATTTCTGTCCCAAGGACTATGTTGTCTTAACGGGGCCCACGCCTCGGTAGAAATGGGACATAGCTTTCCCCGAGAAAATTTCCGACCCCCTGCCACTTGACAGGAGTTGCACCATTGTCACGGCCCGTGGCCCCGGTTTGACCCGGTCCAGAGCCGCGAGGCAGAAAATCTGATGGTATCTAATTTAGTGACAGCGGAAGTCTTTTTAAACAGGATCGATTAATATTAAAACTACTCGTTTATATATATAATATAGGGATAAATTCCATAATTTACAATAAAGTGATTTCACTGAGAAATCTTTATTTCTTAAAACATGTTTCTTTATTTATTTACATTGAGCCACTTTTCTAAGCATGTAGTGCTCCACGGCACTTTTCCTGTGCTCACAACAGATCACCTGAAACATGTTTGAAAAAGGTTTTGTCAGCAGGGAAATACTGAGTGAATCATTCAGTTTTACTAAAACGACTCGTTTGTTATAATTTACAGTATTAAGAGATATTACAATGTTTCTGATATCAAACCAACTACCCACAGTATTTGTCACTCAACTCATTTCGGTGACTGTGGTCATATCACCATTGGCTGCCCCAATGAATGACGAATATCACTAATTTTAGGTTCGCCCACCTAAAGTGATAACAAATGTAGTAATGTGCACAATACCCCACATACCGGCTGTAATTTGGTGATTACATAAACTTAATCACTGTAATTATAACCTTTGAAAATAAACATGATTTTGTAAACAAATTTGATAAAAAGAGAATAACTCACATTGTAGATTTAATGAGCAGAGTATAAGCCTACTGATTAGCCTTGATTAACCTAATTTAAATAATAATGCACACACAAACAGGTTAGTAACTAATACAGCAGTTACGACAATTCACGAGATTAAACCCTCACAACAATTTACAAGTGCAATACTTAACAATTCAGCGGATTCACAACGAATGACAGAGTATAGTCCGATTTCGAACAGCACTCAAACATTCAAGTCGAAATCACGATGAATATCAAAGTATAAACTCAATTTGAGCGGCACTTAACAATCGTTGGATAGTTATAATCGATCGGACGTTGAATCGTAATAGCGATCGAGTTATTACCCTGATTGTGGCAGCACTTCGTGATTAGTGTGTGTTAATTGTGGTAAACAGAAAGTAATTCGATGCATGAAACGAATTTCTTCGTCGAACATATGCCAAATTTCAAGTCCCAATGTCTGCTATTTATAGTCAAAATTTGGCATTGCTTACGGACCGTAAGACTCAAATTGTTACGGTGCGTAAGGATGCTTACGGACCGTAAGACTTAAATTGTTACGGTGCGTAAGGGTTAAAAATAGGTTATAGGGTAGCCACGGTTGGGACTAGCTTTGCTGACTTGACATATTATTATTTTCGAATTTTGACAGCAAGTAAATTCAGATAATCGTTAACTAGGGTATACACCCCCCTGAGTTTTAGGGGCCCTGATCCTGATTCTGATTGTTCTGAAAATTTTAGGGTTTGTTCAGAATCACTTGGGTTTCTCAATTAGGGTTTCCTATTGGCCAAATTAAAATAATAATTAGGACTTTTGATGAGAGTTGTTACATTCTCCCTACCTTAACAAAATCTCGTCCTCGAGATTTACTGAAATAAATGAGGATACTTTCTCTTCATTTCTGATTCCAGCTCCCAAGTGTATTCAGCTCCTCTCTTTGAATCCCATCTGACTTTGACTAAAACTAGTCGTTTATGTTTGAGAAACTTGATCTTTCGATCCTCAATTTGAAGAGGTTTCTCAACAAATTTCAGTTTTTCGTTTACCTCTATATCTTGAAGAGGTACTACCAGTGATTCATCTGATAAGCATTTCTTGAGATTGGATACATGAAATACATCATGTACTCCTGCTAATTCTTCTGGTAGTTGTAAACGATAAGCAACTGGTCCTATACGTTGGATCACTGAAAATGGTCCTACGTACCTTGGACTTAGCTTTCCTTTCTTTCCGAATCTAACTACTCCTTTCCAAGGAGAAACTTTTAATAGTACTTTATCTCCGACTTGAAATTCTAACGGCTTGCGGCGATTATCTGCATAACTCTTCTGACGATCTCGAGCTGTTTTCAGTCTTTCCTTGATCTGAGTTATTTTGTCAGTAGTTTCGTGCACAATTTCTGGACCTGACAACTGACTTTCTCCTATTTCTGCCCAACAAACTGGAGTTCTGCACTTTCTTCCATATAGTGCCTCGAATGGAGCAGTTTCAATACTTGAATGATAACTATTATTATAGGAGAATTCAATTAATGGTAAATGATCATCCCAGTTTCCACCAAAATCTATTACACATGCTCGAAGCATGTCTTCTAGAGTTTGGATGGTTCTTTGACTTTGCCCGTCTGTTTGAGGATGATATGCCGTACTCAGATTTAGTCGAGTTCCCATAGCTTGCTGGAAACTTTTCCAAAAATGAGAAGTGAAACGACTATCCCTATCTGATACAATGGAGAGTGGGACTCCATGTAAAGATACCACTTCGTCTACGTACAACTTGGCTAACCTTTCCATGCTAAAGGTTTCCTTCATTGGTAGAAAATGAGCTGATTTGGTTAATCGATCCACAATTACCCAAATCGCATCATTACCTTTTCTTGTTTTAGGCAACTTAGTAACAAAATCCATTGTTATAAGTTCCCATTTCCATACAGGCATTTCCAATTGTTGTAGTAGTCCTGAAGGTTTCTGATGTTCAGCCTTTACTTGTGAACAAGTAAGATACTTAGAAACATATCTTGCTATATCTTTCTTCATTCCTATCCACCAGAAATTCTTTCTTAAATCTTGGTACATCTTATTGTTTCCTGGATGCATAGTATACCTAGATTTATGGGCTTCTTCTAAAATCTTATTTCTTAATTCTCCTTGCTTAGGTACCCAAATTCGTTTCTTGTGGAATCTCCAAATTCCATCATTTCCTTGCTCTAGTTCCTTTATATAACCTTTCATTCCTTCAGCATCGTCCTTGATTGCTGTTTCCTGAACTTTCTTTAATTGTTCCATTAAATCTACTTGTAGATTTAATCTAAGAGCACGGACTCGCTTTTGTTTTTCCTGATACTTACGACTTAAGGCATCTGCGACTACGTTTGCCTTTCCTTCGTGATATTGAATATCACAGTCGTAATCGCTTAGAACTTCCATCCATCTTCTTTGCCTCATATTTAATTCTTTCTGCCCAAATATATACCTTAAACTTTTATGATCTGTATAGACAGTAAACTTACTTCCGTACAGATAATGTCTCCAAATTTTCAAGGCAAAATTACGGCTCCTAATTCTAAGTCATGAGTTGTATAATTCTCCTCGTGCTTTCTCAACTGCCGGGAGGCATACGCAATTACCTTTTTGCGTTGCATCAATACACATCCGAATCCTAATTTTGAAGCATCACAATATACTTCAAAATCTTCTGTTCCTTCGGGTAATGCTAAAATTGGAGCATTTGTCAATCGATGCTTTAAAATCTTAACAGCTTCTTCTTGCCTATGTCCCCATTCAAACTTAGTGGCTTTACAGGTTAACTTAGTCAAAGGTACAGCTATCTTAGAGAAATCCTTAATAAATCGTCTGTAGTATCCAGCTAAGCCTAGAAAACTTCTAATTTCCATAGCTGTTTGTGGGACCTTCCATTGGTAATTGCTTCTACTTTAGCAGGATCTACGTGAATTCCTTCGTGATTCACCATATGTCCTAGGAATTGCACTTCCTTTAACCAAAATTCACACTTCGAGAATTTTGCATAAAGCTTTTCCTTTCTTAACAAAGTTAAGAGTGCATGCAAGTGTTCGCAATGTTCTTCCTGACTTTTGGAATAAATAAGTATATCGTCGATGAATACGATTACAAATTTATCCAAGTATGGTTTACAGATCCGATTCATCATGTCCATAAATGCTGCTGGGGCATTTGTTAGTCCAAAGGGCATGACTGTAAACTCATAATGGCCATACCTAGTTCGGAAAGCAGTTTTAGGTATGTCTTCTTCTTGTACTTTTAACTGATGATATCCGGATCTTAAGTCTATCTTAGAAAAATACCTAGCGCCTTGAAGTTGATCAAAAAGATCGTCAATCCTAGGTAATGGGTATCGATTCTTAATTGTAACCTTATTCAATTCTCTATAATCGATACACATTCTCATCGATCCATCTTTCTTTTTCACAAACAACACTGGTGCTCCCCAAGGGGATGAACTAGGTTGTATGAATCCTTTACTTAGTAATTCATCTAATTGCATTTTCAGTTCTAACATTTCTGTAGGTGCTAACCGATAAGGTGCCTTGGCTATCGGTGTAGTTCCTGAAATTAGATGAATCCTAAATTCTACTTTCTTGTCTGGAGGTAATCCTGGTAAATCTTCTGGAAATACATCTGGGTATTATGAGACTATTGGTATTTCCTTAAGATCTTTTCCCTTAGTACTAATGATTACTGAAATCATATATACTATTCCTTGTTTTCGTTCATAATTAGCAACTTTCATTACTGATATGAACTTCATGGGCTTACGTGGTTTATCTCCTATGATCCTAATCACTTCTCCGTTCGGTGATTGAATTTCTATGGAATTCTTATCACAAAGGATTCGAGCATGGTTGGCTATTAACCAATCCATTCCTAATACTACATCGAATCCGGCTAACTTCATAGGTAACAAGTTTGCAGAAAACTTATGACCTAACAGTTCTATCTTTCCTTCTTGCAAAACCTTATTGATGTTAACAGAATTTCCATCTGCCGTTTCGACTGTAAAAATTTGCCTAAGGGTGGTTAAGGGTAAGTTAAGGGCTTGGCAAAATGAAGTATTGATAAAACTTTGGTTTGCACCAGAGTCAAATAATACTTTTGCATAAACGTCGTGGACTAAGAACGTACCAGCTATGACGTCAGGGATTAGTTCAGCTTCTTGAGTGGTTAGCTGGAATGCTCGGGCATTCTTCTTTGTTGTTCCATCAGTTGGTTTGCCTTTATTGTCTGCGGCTTTAATCAATTTAGGACATTCTGTTTTGTAATGTCCTGTTTCTCCACAGTTGTAGCAGACTATGGTTTTCTTTTTGCAATTTTCTTCACGATGTCCTGTCATTTTGCAGAAGTTGCAAATTACATTGCATTTTCCAAAATGATTCTTTTTGCAATTTCTGCAAAAAGGCGGTTGTGCAGATTGTCTCCTTCCTCTTTTCTTGAACCTATTATTATCATTACCCATACGAAATCCTTGGGTAATCTTTTGAGCCAATTCCTTCTTTCGATCTTCTTCTCTTGTGCGCACTAGTTCATCAGTTAGGGTATTAGCTAGTTCCACAGCATCGTCAATAGTGCGAGGTCTCGCAGCTTTAACGATATTGCGGATTTCACTAATCAATCCCCAAATGTAGCGAGAAATGAGTACCGGTTCTGGCGAAGCCAGTGTTGGTACCACTCTAGCATATTCAAAGAATGTCGAAGTATAACCGCGACACTCTACGCCTACCATACGATGGTTTAGGAACTTATTTGCCATTTGTTCCTTTTCATATTCAGGACAGTATTTTCTTTCTACAAGAATTTTAAATTCTTCCCAGTTCATAGCATAAGCCATCCTTCTTCCTTTTGCTTGTAGCACCGTGTTCCACCATTCTAGTGCCCCTTCTTTGAACAAATTTGACGCATACATAACCTGATCTTCTTCGGAACACTTACTTATTGCAATTACTGCTTCGGTTTTCTCTAACCAACGCAGTACTGCAGTTGCTCCTTCGTTACCTGCAAATTCAACCGGTTTGCAAGCAAGAAATTCTTTGAAAGTGCAACCAGGTGTTGCGGCTTTCATTTTCTTAGGAGGTGGAGCCTGTCGTGGATTATTATCGTCATGATTGCCGCCTCCATTTACACTATGACTAAAATTATCTTCCTGAGTACGTTTGCTAGGAACGATTTGTTGCGGTTCTATTGGATTTTTAACAGCAGCAACGAATGCTGGAATAGCATTGGCTATCCCTTGAGCAACAATATTTTCTATATCCTGCCTAGTCATATATTGATCCCCTGCGTTTTGCTCAGATTGATTAATCTCATTAACTGGTTCATTATTAGCGTTTTCCATCTGATAATTATTAAAAATATAACTATTAGTATCAAATGATTGTAAATAAAACAATTACACAGAAGCACATAAAATCTTACAACACAGATATATATCCAAAATTGTCGATGTTTCGACTTCTATTTTGCTTTATATATTATATAGGCACCCATACACACTGTTTATCTTACAATGTTTTATTTCCCATTTTACAAAGTTATATTATTATTATTATTATTATTATTATTATTATTATTATTATTATTATTATTATTATTATTATTATTATTATTATTATTACAGACATTCTTCCCAACCCCACTATTCTTTGGTCAACTGGCAGTTTAGTAACGACGCTCCCTTTCGTCGTACTTCCAGGAAATTTGCTCCCCCATTTCCCGGATCCTATTTCCTGTACCTATCAGCTCTTCACCAAACTGACGAAGTTCGGCTAAGTTTTCGTTGCTTATTGGAGGATTGGGGATAGGTTCTGGATCCCACTGTGGAAGGAAAGAATAAGGACTGTTGATGATATTTTCGAATTGCCAGTCATTTGTCCACCATTCTTCCATTTGACCTAAAGGTCGAGTGTGGATTAGTGGGTCTGGAATAGCTGGTTCCAGATTTACAGGAAGTTGGGTTTCAACTCGGTAAGGATATAGATTATTATGGATAGGGCTAATAACATCACAATTTGCCAGTAGACGGTCTATTTCGTCTTGAAATGTGATATCTTCAGTTTGTCTAGAACTCTCTCCAATTTATATTCCTTTTTGTTTATAATCTTTCCTGATTTCTATCTCTGCTGGTTTAGAACTTTCTCCGATTTCGATTCCTTTTCCTTTTTCTATAGGGTTTTCTATTTTGGGGAGTTTCCTAGTAACTGGCTTTCTCCTGCGCACTTTCCTCCATCCTACATATCTTCTTCTCTTTTTAAGTTTTGCTTTTTCCAGCGGTGGAGCTTGGAATTCCAGGGGTTCCTCTATGTCAGCAATATAACCAGTAAAGTCGTGGGAGACTTCAATTGGTACTGGGTAGAGATTGAGATTCTGAAATGCTTCCGATATCTCACTCATGCTGGATAGCATATATGCAAAAATGCACAAAAATGCTAAGTTAAAACTTTGGAACAAAGTTTTACAAATAAACATTAAAGTTTATTGCATATTGATTTGTACAAAAGACTATAGGAAAGTGAACACACTATACTTTATTTATTTACTGGAGATTAATTTTTCTACTAGACCAGACTTATTGATAGTTTTTAGAGGTTTGTATTTTCTGCTACGGTAGCTAGCATATAAAGATTTGCCCATTTTTCATCTAATGTGTCTTCCTAAGGTGACTTATTGCCTAATTCCTGGATTTCTGGATTAAATCTCACTTTCTTGACTTGGGTTTTCTTTATTTTCTCCTGTCCCTTTCTAAGAATCAAATTTCTTTTATCTCGGGTGAGAGGATTTTCATAATTTGCTTTACGGACAAAAATCCCTTCTTCCAGATCTGCTGGGTGTTTGGAGGAAGAGGTTCCTTTTTCTGTGGGTGCAGTATCTAATTTGTGGTAGATAGCAGAAATATTTTGTTTACCCATACTGTAACTCAACAATTAATCAGTTAATAAAACATATTTTCACAGAATAGCAATTAAATTTCATAAATATCTCTTAATAAATTTAATAGGCTAAAATCAATAGTAAGCTTAAATCAGTGGCTCTGATACCACCTTTTCCTGTCACGGCCCGTGGCCCCGGTTTGACCCGGTCCAGAGCCGCGAGGCAGGAAATCTGATGGTATCTAATTTAGTGACAGTGGAAGTCTTTTTAAACAGGATCGATTAATATTAAAACTACTCGTTTATATATATAATATAGGGATAAATTCCATAATTTACAATAAAGTGATTTCACTGAGAAATCTTTATTTCTTAAAACATGTTTCTTTATTTATTTACATTGAGCCACTTTTCTAAGCATGTAGTGCTCCACGGCACTTTTCCTGTGCTCACAACAGATCACCTGAAACATGTTTGAAAAAGGTTTTGTCAGCAGGGAAATACTGAGTGAATCATTCAGTTTTACTAAAACGACTCGTTTGTTATAATTTACAGTATTAAGAGATATTACAATGTTTCTGATATCAAACCAACTACCCACAGTATTTGTCACTCGACTCATTTCGGTGACTGTGGTCATATCACCATTGGCTGCCCCAATGAATGACGAATATCACTAATTTTAGGTTCGCCCACCTAAAGTGATAACAAATGTAGTAATGTGCACAATACCCCACATACCGGCTGTAATTTGGTGATTACATAAACTTAATCACTGTAATTATAACCTTTGAAAATAAACATGATTTTGTAAACAAATTTGATAAAAAGAGAATAACTCACATTGTAGATTTAACGAGCAGAGTATAAGCCTACTGATTAGCCTTGATTAACCTAATTTAAATAATAATGCACACACAAACAGGTTAGTAACTAATACAGCAGTTACGACAATTCACGAGATTAAACCCTCACAACAATTTACAAGTGCAATACTTAACAATTCAGCGGATTCACAACGAATGACAGAGTATAGTCCGATTTCGAACATCACTCAAACATTCAAGTCGAAATCACGATGAATATCAAAGTATAAACTCAATTTGAGCGGCACTTAACAATCGTTGGATAGTTATAATCGATCGGACGTTGAATCGTAATAGCGATCGAGTTATTACCCTGATTGTGGCAGCACTTCGTGATTAGTGTGTGTTAATTGTGGTAAACAGAAAGTAATTCGATGCATGAAACGAATTTCTTCGTCGAACATATGCCAAATTTCAAGTCCCAATGTCTGCTATTTATAGTCAAAATTTGGCATTGCTTACGGACCATAAGACTCAAATTGTTACGGTGCGTAAGGATGCTTATGGACCGTAAGACTTAAATTGTTACGGTGCGTAAGGGTTAAAAATAGGTTATAGGGTAGCCACGGTTGGGACTAGCTTTGCTGACTTGACATATTCTTATTTTCGAATTTTGACAGCAAGTAAATTCAGATAATCGTTAACTAGGGTATACACCCCCTGAGTTTTAGGGGCCCTGATCCTGATTCTGATTGTTCTGAAAATTTTAGGGTTTGTTCAGAATCACTTGGGTTTCTCAATTAGGGTTTCCTATTGGCCAAATTAAAATAATAATTAGGACTTTTGATGAGAGTTGTTACAACCATCCACACGAATCGACTGCCTGTTGTGACAGAGCGACCCGCTAAAGTAAATGCGTCGTAATAGAAAACTCGGGTTCCCGCAGGCTTGAACCGGAGTCCTTGCCATCCTTGGGTTGGTAATAACCCCAATGCCTCACCTTTTGATGGAGGTGGGGATCGAACTTGAGACCACTCACGCGGCCCAAGTCCTTTCCACCACTCGACCAAAGGATCATTGGCTCATAACCTATTCTATGCTAGTCATGAAACATCACATTGCGTTTCACCATTTTCCGAACAAATTAAATTTATTGTAGATTAAGCTATATATCCCACACTTGCAAGTAAAATGGAACAGTAGTTCCGTACACTAGTGTGGTTAAATTTTAGGCCATGAGGCCAGAGGGTGTGGGGGCACCACCCCCGCCAACTCAGCAACTATACCGCTCCGGAGCGCTATACGACCACACCGTCGAAATTAAGGAGGGGCGCCATAGGACTCCGCCATGGTGTTAACGATCAAGAAACACGTGGACCGAGGGGAGTTAATGCTTTTGACCGTTTGAAACGGTCATATATGTAGTTTTTTTCTCTAGTATGTTGTGTTTTTTTAGTATGTTGTGTTTTTTTTCTAGTACCTTGTGTTTTTTTAATGACTTTGTAGTGTTTTTATTTTTTTTAATGAAATTATGTTTTTTTTTAATTTTCTAGTTATTTAAATTGCCATTTAATTTAAAAAATAATATTTAAATAAAATAAATAATTAGGTAATCATGACGGGGGCTTCATCCACACCCTGCAAATTAAAGGGGGGCGTGATAAAGCCCCCAGAGTGACATGGCTCCTACGTTGCATTTAGGTGGACTGATAAAGCCCTAGAAGGCTCCAACCACACCCTGGCATGAAGAAAAATATTAACTAAAACCACACATGTTTGAATATATTGAAAATATTAAGCCGTCATTGTCAACTATACCGGCCTATTGAGATCAGAGATCATATATGTTTCATACTTTTGTATGATGATAAAAGATGGCTCTCACTATCTAGACACTCGCTTTGCCTATCTGCACACTTAGGGTTTATATACGCTGCGTATTGACCAATACGCAGCGTATAGGGTTAACCCTATATGCTGCGTATTGGTCAATACGCAGCGTATATAGACCATAGATCTCAGTGCCTGATTACCAATCATTGCACAGAAAACAAAGTTTCTATACGCTGCGTATTGGTCAATACGCAGCGTATATAAAACTGATGCAAATTTGGGGTCATTTAGGTAGGTTTGAAGTGTAATATTTTTCCCAGGTTTATATAAGCTGCGTATTGAGCAATACGTAGCTTATAAACAGGGACCAGTTTTGTAAATTTATGAAACTTCAGGGACCATATTTGTCAGTTTTCGAAACTTTAGGGACCTTTTTGTAAATTTTCGAAAAACCAGGGACCATTTGTATAAATTTACGAAATCTCAGGGACCATTTTTGTAAAAATATCAAAAAAGAGGTAAAAGGGGGTCTTCATTTAAGAACCGGCCCTTGCAAGACTCGAACTCATGACCTCTCGTTTAGAACCGCAACGCCTTAACCAGTTTATCCTCTGTCCAGAGCTGTTAGAATATGAAACTTAATTACATATATACACTAGTTAGGTTATACGCTGCGTATTGATCAATACGCAACGTATGTTAATGGTAGGAACACAACCAGACAGTCAAACCTAGTACCATGGTCAAATCAGTCTGACATAGGGTCCGTAGTGATCAATACGCATCGTATAGATGTAACCCTATACGCTGCGTAGTGGTCAATACGCAGCGTATGTCAGACTGATTTGACATCGATACGATGTTGTCCAGGCACGTGAATAAAGTAATACGGGGAGTAGAGGGCAATACGCTGCCTATTGAACTGTCACGTGAAAGTCTATTTATCCATCTGTTCACAATTCGAATTCACTGCCTACTGCTTTCTTTTTCATCTTCTTCTTCAGTAAGCAATTTACACATCATTTATTCTGTTTTTTGTTCAATCTTGTTAAAATGTCATCATTTTGGAACGATAATTATTTCGGTAATCGCTATTCTAACGACATATGGGGAGCAAATGCTGCCAACGAGGAGGAGGAGGTTGTGTCTGGAGTCCCTGTTGATCAAAAAACACAGTTGCCAGACTTGAACAAGACTCCCACTCCACCTGTTGATGAACCAAATTACCCGGCACATCAAGTGTATCCAGATTACGGATACGGGTATGAATCTCCGTACGTGCAACAAAGTGGATACGGTGCTGAGAATGCACCTGTTGATGAACCATATTACCCAATGCAGCAATCGTATCCGGGTTACGGGGTATACGGGGATGAAGGTGGATACGGAAGTTACAGTGGATACGGTGGTGAAGGTGGATACGGGGGTGATGGTGGTTACAGTGGATATGGGGGTGAAGGTGGTTACAGTGGATACGTGGGTGAAGGTGGACACAGTGGATACGATAGATATGGGGGTGAAGGTGGTTACAGTGGATACGTGGGTGAAGGTGGACACAGTGGATACGATAGATATGGGGGTGAAGGTGGTTACAGTGGATACGTGGGTGAAGGTGGATACAGTGGATACGATACATCACTTTATGAACCATCTACCCCGGGCAATCCGTTTCAAATAAAGGAGGTATCACATTATTATTATTATTGTTATTATTGTTATTGTTATTATTGTTATTATTGTTATTATTGTTATTATTGTTATTATTGTTATTATTATTATTATTGTTATTGTTGTTATTGTTGTTATTGTTGTTATTGTTATTATTATTATTATTATTATTATTATTATTAACGTAACTTTTTTTTAGCGTTTCATGTCTCTAACTGATTTGAAGAATTGGGTACAAGAAACGGGAAAGGAGTGTGGTTACGTAATTGTTACCCGCCGATCAAAAAATATTGGCGGTACTACTGGGATGGTATGGCTTGTGTGCGACCGTAGTGGTGAGCACCGTAGTAAAGCAACAGTTAGGAAAGCTGGTAGCAAAAAAATCGGTTGCCCATTTTCATTACTCGCCATCCGGGACGTGACGAATGACACGTGGGAGTTAAAAGTGGACTGTGCGAACCATAACCATGAACCTACGACGAGTCTGTTGGGCCACGCTTTTGTGCGTAGATTTACTAAAGCCGAATACAAGCTAGTGGAGCAGCTAACTGCTCAAAACATGGAGCCACGTATCATATTTCAAACCCTAAGAAAGCAGTTCCCCGACAGCCTGCACGTTCAGAAAGACGTGCAAAATGCGGTACAAAAAATTAGAGCGACAATAACGGACGGAAAGAATCCTATTCAGGCACTGGAAAGCCTGCTGCATGACCACCGATTCATTTACGACACCCGACAGGAACCCAAAACAGATGTCGTAACAGAGATTTTCTTTGTTCATCCTTATTCAATCACTATGTGGCGTGCATTCCCGCACGTGATGTTGATCGACGCGACCTACAAAACAAACCTCTACAACATGCCATTTGTCCAGGTTGTGGGTATGACGTCGACCGCGAAGTCTTTTTGTATAGCACATGCCGTTATTTGTAAAGAACGAAGGGGTAACTACGTGTGGGTGCTTGAGCGGATCAAGTCAATATTGCATGAATGTATGATGCCACGTGTGATAGTCACGGATAGGGAGCTTGCCCTAATTAAAGCGTGTTCTAAAGTATTCCCGAACGCAACCAGGCTTCTATGCCACTTTCACATCCAACAAAATATAGCTAGAAATTGCAAGAAAGGGTTCGATAAAGAAGATTGGGGGAAATTTATGTCGTACTGGAATAGATTGTGCGAATCTTCATCAGAGCCCATGTACAAGTACAACTTGGAGAAAATGTATAACCGACTCGTGGTTGCCAACCGAGAAAGTAAGTGTTCATTCAACAAACGACTCACCCAATCTATTATATTTTACACACGCTTTTACATTTCATTATTTTATTTTTGCAGGTGTCTATGATTACCTCTATGAAAATTGGCTCAAAGACTATAAAGAAATGTTCGTTTATGCGTGGACCGATAAGTGTCGCAACTTTGGTCAGCGCACCACCAACAGAGTTGAGAGCCAGCACGCAAATTTAAAAAGATACATTACGCGCGGGAGTTCATTGTAGCGAATAGCAAGATGCGTCATTGATATAGTTGAAACTCAGTACGATGAAATACAAAAAAGTTTCACTGAGAGCATCGAAAAAACGATGAACCACCACAGAAAACGAATGTTGGACAACCTACGTGGAAAGGTTTCCCATGAAGCACTTGATTTGCTGGAAAAAGAGCTATTGAGGAAGATGGAGGTGTTGCGGAAACTTAACGCATCATGTGGTTGCCATATGTGGCTTAGCAATGGATTGCCGTGTGCTTGTAGGCTGGAAAACTACAAACAGACAGGTAAAAAATATTAAAACTACAAACCTTTTGTTATTTTGTACGATTTAGCTGTTTCTCACACCGTATTAACTTAACTGTGCAGGGCGTATTATACAACTCGACGACATAGATGTATTCTGGCGTAAGCTTGACTTGCTCCCGTGTAAACTGGTAGACGAGGAGGTCGATGTTGTAGCAGAGCTAAATAATGTGCGACAACATTTAGAGGCGCAGTCCCCCGTTCAGCAAAAGAGTTTGCTTTCAAAGATAAAAGCGGTCTTCAACCCGAAATCGTCAACCAAGAAACCACCGATCGTCCAGCAAAATACTCGCGGTCGGCCTACATTAAAGAAAGTACAAGAAAGGCTAGATGAAGCTGCGAGGTTAGACGAAGCTGCGAGACACAGCTCCTATGGCGAGGACAGCAACGTATATACCGCTTCCCCCAAACATAGGTACGATTTACCCCGACACAGCTCATACGTACCGTCAGAGGGCTCTCGTGGAACTGGTTCGGTTAGAAAGTCTGAAAAACCTAAAACGCAACGAAACAGTTCAACGAGTTATAAAAAGAAGGAGACGCGGGATGATAACGGTTTTCCATTAATGAAGGGGGACGAGCACTTGTTAAGCATTGAGAGGTTTAAGGATCAAATTCCCTCAGAGTTTCACTCTTACATATCGCGTATACAAGATGTGATCCCAGACGGTCATTGTGGGTACAGGTCTGTGGCTGTCGGATTAGGTTTTCTGGAACACGCATGGCCCAATATTCGAAGAGATTTACTACTGGAGATTGGCCATAACGAGGCGCGTTGGAAGCATGTATTCGAAACATATAACAAAGGAGACTTTGAACGAATACGTAAGAGCATCGGATGGAATTCATTGAAAGCGTGCGGTCCAAGTCACTGGATGGAAATGCCCCAAGTAGGGCTTCTCGTAGCGCAAAGGTATAATATTGTCGTCCACCTGCTAAGCATCGAATGGAGCACTACCATCTTCCCATTAAGGGATGCCCCATTAGATCCACGACCTCAAGCGATAACGCGCCTTACGGTTCGACTTCGACTAAACAATAAAAAAAATATATATTTTAACGACGGACTTAGTTTCGACGCTCGTTAGGCCCGTACGCGCTAACGAGCGTCGAAACTAAGTCCGTCGTTAAAATATAAGACGGACTTAGTTTCGACGCTCGTTAGGCCCGTACGCGCCTTACGGACGACGTCGACTAAATAATATTTTTTTATTATTTAGTCGACGTCGTCCGTAAGGCGCGTACGGGCCTCGACGCTCGTTAGGCCCGTACGCGCCTTACGGACGACGTCGACTAAATAATATTTTTTTATTATTTAGTCGACGTCGTCCGTAAGGCGCGTACGGGCCTAACGAGCGTCGAAACTAAGTCCGTCGTTAAAATATATATTTTTTTATTGTTTAGTCGAAGTCGAACCGTAAGGCGCGTAGGTCCCTAACGAGCGTCGAAACTAAGATCGAAGTTTTATACTTTAACGACGATCTCCGTTTCGACGCTCGTTAGAGACCTACGCGCCTTACGGTTCGACTTCGACTAAACAATAAAAAAAAAATATATTTTAACGACGGACTTAGTTTCGACGCTCGTTAGGCCCGTACGCGCCTTACGGACGACGTCGACTAAATAATAAAAAAATATTATTTAACGACGATCTTAGTCGATGTCGTCTGATTATTATTTACTGACTGGTTTCCTTTTGTGCAGGTATTTACACAAAATGATTTCCACTTCGATCACTGCTCGAAACAAAAGCAAGGAGTGGTGCACCAGTGGCGATTTATTTTTCTTATATTGCCTCTTATACAAGAGGCCGTGCGCTCTCGCCCACGGGTTGGCGCAATACTTCGCCTCCGCGCATCATCGACATGAGCGCGGATTGTTATTCGGCGGAGCCTACGTGACTAGGATAGCCCTTTCGTTGCGGTTCTAACAGCTCTGGACAGAGGATAAACTGGTTAAGGCGTTGCGGTTCTAAACGAGAGGTCATGAGTTCGAGTCTTGCAAGGGCCGGTTCTTAAATGAAGACCCCCTTTTTCCCCTTTTTTTATCCTGAGATTTCTTAAATTTACACAAATGGTCCCTGCTTTTTTGATATATTTACAAAAATGGTCCCTGGTTTTTCGAAAATTTACAAAAAGGTCCCTAAGTTTTTGAAAACTGACAAATATCGTCCCTGAAGTTTCCTAAATTTACAAAAAAGGTCCCTGGTTATACGCTTCGTATTGGTCAATACGCAGCGTATACAAACCTCGCAAAAACTTGACACTTCAAACCTACCAAAATGACCCCAAATTTGCATCAGTTTTATATATGCTGCGTATTGACCAATACGCAGCGTATGGGACATTGTTTTCTGTGCAATGAGTGGTAATCAGGCACTGAGATCTATGGTCTATCTACGCTCCGTATTGGTCAATACGCAGCGTATAAGGGTAACCCTATACGCTGCGTATTGACCAATACGCAGCGTAGATAAACCCTAATTTTGCTAGGGTTTGGTGTGCCAATAGGCACTTTAGTGTATACCCCAAATTTGGTGTGCCAATAAGCATCATTGATATTAAGATTTGTTATCTTATTTTTTCCGTATGATATAATATATTACATGTATACCATGTCATATCACATGCGTCTACGATGATAAAAGTAGCACTTTACATCAGCTCACAACCATGGTTGTAAAAATTTTCGCCTAAGTTCTGATTCGTCACCGGTTAATCACTAATCGGAGGTTCACCAAGTAATGGCCGGTTAATCGCTAGGTGGTCATCGGTGGTCCTATTCCGGCCAGCTAAATTTTAACCAAACCTTATAAATTCACTTCAATTACTTAAAAATGCGTCCGCGGTGGGTTAAACATTTTTACTTAAAAAATTACATATAATGTATGCGTATATATAAAACTAACAATTAAATATAAAAATCTCAATCCGATTAATCCCAATTAAACACTACTCATAACAATGGTTTGCGTTACATCAAATGAAACTAATACTAAAGAATATACACGCCGCAGCATGCGGTTGTTTGTTGTTGAACCAATGTACACAGTGGAGATGCGTACCCACTTGTTAAGGAAGGGGATAGCTGCTGCCCCTGGAAAAAAAATAGCATTATTTTTAGGCAAAAGTAAAGATCGCTTGGTTAAACCACTCAATTGGCCCAGTTAAAAAAAAAGATCCTGATACCCTTTTCTTTGAAAGCCATTTCCAAGTTATAGCTGCTAGAGAGGGTGAGGAGGTGCGCATTTTGTAGTGATTAAAAATGGACTCGATCAGGTCGTGTTTTGTTTGTTGAAAAAGCAGGGGATTGAGGTGAGAGCACACTGTTTGATCACTTTGGTTAGCTTGCTCACTGCTTGGTGCACTAGCATTACCTAAGATCGTGGGTTCATTCTTACATGTTTAAGGTTGGATTGCCTGAGAATTTGCATGCTACTAATGCCCTTTTGATCTTTATGCAAAGACCGGATATATACATCATGGAAGCACATAAGATTTTCGACAAAATAAAGGGACTACTCTCATTGCTAGAAAACAATGTTTCAACAAGCGATACAAAGATCTCTGTCAACAGGGCCGGCCGAGAGCAAGTGCAGGGTGAGGACACAAAATTATGGAGGTTACAAGGTTATAAGCCTAGTGTTGCCAATAGGAAAAACAAAAGGAAAAGGAGACTTCATTAGGGTTTAATTAATTATTTATACCTGTAGATTATGAAACATCTTGCTACAATCATGAAATTAGTAATTAAAATCAATAACTGAAAACTAGTGATAGATTCTATCACTATCAAGCACCAATCGACTCATGCCATGTAATCATCCAATATTCTATCACTAGTGATGAAATTGTAGGGAGGGTGGTATCACTAGTGATGGAATTTTATCACTACCAATTTTTTTTAATTTTCATTTTAAAATTAGAAATTAACAATAAAACACTAAAATATAAATTTCATTAAACTTAAAAAATAAATTACATAGCAAAATAAAAAAACAACTAAACCTTGGAAAAAAAATCTAAACGAGTGACATCTCCCAACCCCACTTTGCGCAAATCTCGCGCTTTTGTTGAATGACAATTGACTTAAACGGTTCGTCGAGATGATTGTGCTTTTCACACAAGATTTTTAAATCATTTTGTCTTTCAACCGTTTTCAACTGTTCCTTGTATGCCTGCTCGCGTTCAACTTTGTGGGACATAATTATATCTTTTCTTTCTTCGGCCTTCTTGTATCGCGTGATTTTCTCATCTTCGATTCTAAAGATCGACTCCGCCACCGCTTCCTTCCCTTTGCTTGATGATTCACCACCTCTCCTGCGGCGTGGCCTTGTAGGTGTATCTCCTTCAACGGGATCGTCTTCTGGTTCGTCAAGGGGGTCGTCGTTTAAGTTAATTTCGGGCAAGTTATCCGACGCGGAAGTCGTGTAGTTCCCCGAATCGGATGTCTTTGATCTTTTCGAACCTCTTCGTTTTTTTGGAGCCGTAGGACCACGCATGTCAACCAACTCAACGGGGACCCACTTCGGGTGATTTCTCGCAACTTCCCATGCGGCCACGTGTGGAAAATTCCTCTTTTTGTAGACACTGCAATACATTTCGGTGGCTTGTCGCATGATTGTCGCCTCGCTCGCTCCACTTTGTGGGTTTCGGTTCTACAAAAAATATAATAGGTTATCTTTTAAAAAAAACTGTTTTCTGTTTAAAAAAAAAAACTGTTTTCTGTTTTAAAAAAAAAAAACTGTTTTCTGTTTTTTTTTTTTAAAACTGTTTTGTTTTTTTTTTTTAAAGAAACTGTTCTGTTTTTTTTTTTTAAATTGTTCAGTTTTTTTTTTTAAATAAAAACTGTTTCTGTTTTTATAAAAAAAAACAGTTTTCAATGAAAAAAGATTTAAACTTTAATAAAAAACATACCTTTTGAATGAAACAAGCGTTGAACTTGCTAATTTTCCCGTTCAAATCCGTCCATTTCGACGTCATTTGGTCCATGTTTCGAATATTTGCACCGGGAAGTTGCCTAAAATGATTAATGACCCGTCTCCAAAACGCATCCTTTCTTTGCTCGTTGGCATGTTTCCTGTTCTCCGAGATGTGCAAGTACGCCTGAACCAAGGACACTTCCTCCTCGCTCGTCCAATGTTGTCGGACGGTTTGTCGGACTTCTTGAACGTCATCATTTTCTTCTTCTTCCTCTTCCTCTTCTTCTTGTTGTTGTTCTTAAATGTAATCATCATCTTCATCGTCGTCAAGACTTTGTTGTGGTTCACGATACACGTTTGCAAATTGACGGATGAGGGTGTTGTCTTCTAGTGGGTCGAGTTGGTGGGGTTGGGTTTGAAAGTTTGGAAACGATTGGGGTTGGAATTGGTGAGGTTGAAACGGTGGAACGAACGGTTGGTTTTGGTACGTTTGCGATTGAAAGGGTGGATATTGTTGGGTATGAAAGGGTGGGACTTGGTCGGGTTCGTCTTGCAACCTAAAGCGCGTCGGCTCGCCAAAATTCGCTCGAACCTTGGGTCTCACGGGATTTTTCTTCGTACCCGAACATCTTTTTTTCGAACCCCCACCTCTCTTGCTTGAACCTTCTATGTTTCTTGTAAAAATATTTGGAGAGTTTGTTGATTTTTTGAATTGAGTTTGAGATAATTTGTTGTTTTTTTGAATTGAGTAAATGAGGATTTATAAAAAAAAAATGTTTCAAACGGTCAAAAAAAAATAACAAACGGTCAAAAACCAACGTTCTAATTTCAAATTTCAAATTTCAACGCGTGATGAGTTTAACGCGTTTAAAATTTAACGCGTTATTTTTTGGGCGGCAGCGGTGTTCCGTGATGGTTCAACGAGTGATGGGGTGGTATAACAGACCACCCCGTGTCCTCTTATGTGAGAACTATCATGAAGAACATGAACCTGTTAAACATTATGTAAGAACTATCATGAAGAACATAAGTTCACTAATCAAACAAAATAATTACTACATAAAAGCACTAAAAGCATTGGCCTTGCAAATACAACATCCCCTCTTCTTTATTAACCATTTCTTGATGCATTCATCATGATAACTATGTTTGCATACTAGTGTTCCGATCATATCTTCCACTCGATATTCTTCATGACAAATTACACAAATCTCATTACTTTTTTTCTCTTCACCCAATCTCCTCGTGGTCACTGCATCTTCAATAAGCTTTGGTAAGTCATTACGAATACGGTCACACAATAATACAAACCTTGCAACACTAGTAGCTGAACGATGATTATATTCATCGTCAACATAATCTAACACTTGACCTTGTTCGTAATGCAAGTATGTGGCGCTGAGTACCGGCCCATTACTTGCTGTGTATTGCAACCCATACATCTTAAAACTAGTTGTCCCCCATCAGCAAGAAACAAGGTTTCGTAAATACCTTCACTATATTTATGGATCGTTAATGATTCCATATTTATTCCATACGTAGAAGACTTGATTTCAAGTAATACATCCAAGCGATCAGCCGGTCTTGTATTTACAACTACGAAACTCCTTGATGGTCGGTGTATAATACCATAACAACAAGAAGACATAGATGTATACGGCTCAAACAGCGAGAGCTGCTGATCATCCATGGACGAATGAAGCTGTGGGTTGGCCTTTGTGCCGAGAGGTCGATTAGGGTTCGGATGTTTTATAACTCGATGCCTTCTATTAAATATATATTATACTTTTTTTTGTATTTTATTGTTGTATGTATAGTGATTATTTTGTTTCTATTTTTAATTTCAATTAGTGTTAACTAGGTTAGAACCCCGTGTATTACACGAGTTAAATAAATGTAATTTTATATACTAAATAAAAAACAAAATATTTAAAAAAACCTATTTTATTACACGTGTTGAGTAATATAATTTTATATATTAAATGATAAAAAAAAACTTATATCTTTAAAAACCTCGTGTATTGTGAGGTTTGAATAAATGTAATTTTATATAACAAATAATAAAAAGTTATATTTTTAAAAAGCCCTGTGTCTTCACGGGTGGAAGAAATGTAATTTTATATACTAAATAATGAAAAAGTTATATTTAAAAAAAAACTCCGTGTATTGTACGGGTTGAATAAATCTAATTTTATATAGCAAATAATAAAAAAAGTTATATCTTAAAAAAATATATTTTTAAAAACCCTGTGTATTTTTAGATTAGGTTAATACTATTTTAAATTTTTGGTTTGATTAATAAGTTGTTTAATATAATTTCTCATAGTTAACAATAAAGATATAACTTTTTTATTATTCAGTATATAAAATTACATTTATTCAACCCGTACAATATGGTTTTTATAGATATAACTTTTTATTATTTAATATATAAAATTACAAAGAGTACAGAAAAACCTAAAAAAATAATGCTAAGATAAATAAATAGTAGTAATTTTAAAAATAATAAAATAGATTTATGTCGGGCTTATTCAAATGGGCCTAAAAGACTTTACGATATGATAATAATAAAGACTTTATGCTAATAATTTAGAGTTAGATAAGATTTATATTAATTTAATTAATATTTAATAATTTAAATTAAATAATTATTATCTATAATTAAGGATGGCCTAGAATAACGACAAGTGTCCCTCCAATGGTTTCTTTTATTATATAGTATAGATACTTGTAATCCCGTTTTCTGATCAAATAAAATATGGGTGGAATTTTGATTGTCAAACGAGTAATATAGTTAATTACTTGAGATATATGAGATACCTAGCCGAGTATTTATTAAGATATTTGTTTATTTATAATAATAAAATATATTATATTTGGCCCTACTATGTTTTTATTGAAACTAATGTCAAATGTAGAGAAAAATAAGCTCGTTCCAATGGTATATTTATAACTTTATAGAATGTAATATTTTAGAAGTTATAAGAGAAAAACGGGTGAAACAGTTGAATTAATTATAGAATAAAGTACACGTTTTGTCCTTTTTGTTTGTATCAAATTGTAGGCGGTGTCCTTTGGTTTTAAATTTGACGAGTTTTGTCCTTAACATTTCAAAGTTTTGCACGTTCCATCCTTTAAACCAAACTCAGTTAGATTTTTTGGTTAAGTGTGATCATGTGCCTTGCACTTGAGGGCATTCTTGTTATTTACCTGCTCAGGGTCTATTGTGTAAATAACTAATATACAGGGACTATTTTTTACACCTACAGAAACTCCCTCTTTCTCTCTTCTCCCTATCGAAAATCCGGTGGTAGGTGAGGTTGATTATAATGACTGAACGATCCTTCCGCTGCCTCCACCTATCGTAAACAACCAACAACCAAACGCTGCTATCGTGAGCCACAGTCGTCGTTGACTGTCGTCATGATATGTCGCCGCTTCCAACTCATCTCGTCAGGCAAGTTCTTGAATCAAGTAATTAGTCGATTCATCTTTGTGAACAAATCAACTTCTCGATTCATCTTTCTCTGTAGGACCTTTGGTGAACTTCATCATAGTTTCTTAGATTTTCATAGAGTAGCTAAGTTATGGTCCCGATGATACGGATTGTGGCTTTTCAAGGTTGTTAGTTTAAGTCTCTCTAATTTTCTCTGTAAAGCGGGCGCACATCGAATCATTTTTGGAGAAATGCAGGCTTTGACTTTTATTTAAACAAAGAGGAGTGGAATGGAGTGGGAGAACTGGGTGAAATTTAGTACAATAATAATGCCCTGTTAATCATGAAATATTGGATATTAATCATTTAATTGTTGTGATGATGGCTTGATTGTTTGATTTGAACTTGGGGGCGGTGGTGATGGTGGGTGCAGTGGGGTTGCGGTGGTAGAATTGGATATGTTTGGAATTTTAATTGTCAAACGAGTGAGATAGTTAATTACTTGAAATATATGAGATACCTAGCCAAGTATTTATTAAGATACCTGTTTATTTATAATAATAAAATATATTATATTTGGCCCTGCTATGTTTTTATTGAAACTTAGGTCAAATTTAGAGAAAAATGAGCTCATTCCAATGCTATATTTACAACTTTATAGAATGTTATATTTTAGAAGTTATAAGAGAAAAACGGGTAAAACAGTTGAATCAATTATATTACTATAACAACAAAATTTAAAACATCAAATTATGAATGTATGTTACGTGTATGTTTGAATGTTTTCGAGTAAAATTTGTGCATGTAAAAGAATGATACGTATGTTGTGTTTGCACCGAGTCATCGTAAATTCGTCATGGTTAAGATTCCTTGTCAGCTAAGGAAGTGAACATTCGTCATAGTTAAGATTCCTTGTACCGAGTCATCGTAAATTCGTCATAGTTAAGATTCCTTGTCAACTAAGGAAGTGAACATATGAGTTTCATTCACAATTTGAATCTCATTTCATCTTTCATCATAATAGGTGGCGTGGTGCGGTATGTTGATGTGTGCAAAATGCAACATGTAAATTACATCAAATGAGGCATAAAACTAAACCTTTTTAGTACCAAACGAGCGTGTTTCTTTTTTCCTTTTGAATTTACAGGACCAAACGAGCTTAAAAGAATAAAAAGAGAAAATAAGCAGCAAAAACCAACATAAATACAAAAAGAAGGAATAAACGTGACGTGCCCGACCCCTCGGCAGCATCTCCCAAAGCATAAACAAGAAACAGAGCCTGACCACGGGGCCGTGCCCAGCTGGGCATGGGGCGTTGTTAGGGGCCTGCATAAAAGGACAAACCTGCAGAAGCTTCTACGCCCACCACTAGGCCGTGCCCAGCTCTACACAGGGCGTGGTCAACTCTAAGATACGCAGAATCTTGATAGTACAGCAAACAGTTGACCACGAGACCATGCCCAGAAGACACGGGGTCGTGTGGGGCCCTCTGCTGATAATTGAAATTAATGAAGGAAGAGAAGATGCTGGCCACAGGGCATGTTCGCTGAGTACGGGGCCATGGCCAGAGCTCTGTTCAGGCTATAAATAGGGGTGCTAAGTTCACTTGAAAGGCATCCCTTGGCTAACCACTACTCTCCCACTTTGCCACCACTTCACCACCACTACAACACCAACACCCACCACTATCATCCATCTTTAGAGTGTGTAGTAGTCTCGGGATCCAAGATTGATCGTAAGGGTTCTTGCCAATCAAAGACCATGTTTGGTTAAGCCTTTTACATCACTTGGTGAAGACAAGTATTTTATGTATTACTTTTGATTTTTAATCTTTCGGCACTTTTTATTTGGGTTTGTATTATTGACTTTAATAACTAGTTTCTTATGTTGAAGGTCAATTTTCTTTATCATTTTCTCATGGTGTCTTGAGGTTACTTTACTGTCTATATAAAGTAAATGATGTCATCATTCGTGTCTTTACGGTCTATGTAAAGCGTGTTGCCTACCTGGTCGGGGGTTAGGGGGATAGTTTCGTAAAGTTATCTCGTTCAGTGTATAGATCATGCGAGGACCTAGTTCAAGCTTACTAGGACCTCCTTCAATGCCCAATGGTATTGGATGGCGGGGATGCGAATATCTTGAACCCGTCATATGTAAACTACTATTAATACTTTAAACCGGCTTCTTGGGATTGTATCCTTGCTGACTCAAACCACTTAGCCAAGGGTAACGTCACCTTCAGAAGAGGGGCCAACCACTTTTCGCATTAATAACTAACTTAATTATCTTTCAATATTCCGACCCTTTGGAATTGTATCCCTGCTGACTCAAACCACTGGGTTGAGGGTAACGTCACCTTCAAAAGAGGGGCCTACTACTATAACTAAGAGAATTTCTTAAAGTCCGAAAGTGTGAAAATCATCAAAGGATACATTAAAGACGAGTTGGATCCAAGTGATTCTATCTTGTCTATCTGTTTTTATTTTATTTATCTTTTCATTTTTAGTTTTAATTTCGTGTTTCAAAACTTTTCCCAAAAATTTAGATTGATTAGACGTTGAGGATAAACCGGTATTAAAAGCTCTTGTGTCCTTGGACGACCTCGGTATCTTACCAACACTATACTACGCTCACGATGGGTGCACTTGCCCAAGTGTGTGTTTAGTGTTAGTATAATATCGTATTTTATAAATTTAAAACTTGACTAATGCGTAAAATGGGCTTAAAATATCAATAAAAATATATCGCACCGAACGCACACCAAGTTTTTGGCGCCCTTGCCGGGGACACAAGGATTTTGAGAAAGCTTAAAATCGACGGCCTAATCATTTTTCAAAAACCTTTTCAAAACTGCGCGCATTTTTTTAATTTTAGGAAATTTTGCATTACAATAGTCTGAACATGTCACACCCTCACTTTTGCGGAAGCGTGTACGTGTGACTCGATTAGTTTTCATTGCATTCGATTATAATAAACAACTATATGACTAAAATGATGTTCATCCATTCATAAGTTTCAAAAATATTACAAACATAAGTTATTAAGTTTCAACCCATCAGAAGAGATTAAGTTCTATACATTGACTTTATAACAAAAGACTACTTTAAACAAGGCTTTGCTTCATATATCTTATCCAAGATAAGATATACAAACCAAACCCTTCGAAAGTGGATGACATCTAATCTTGTAATGCACTTCTTGAAAACATTTCCATCGCCAAAGATCCATCTAGTTTCCTGAAATACATGTAATTTGAAAACATCAACAAAAGTTGAGCGAGTTCATGCGTTTTGTTATGAGTTCCAAATAATCTTGAAAGCATTTGAGAGATTCTTTTGAAAACCGGTATGTAAAGCGTCTATGAACAGATCAACTAATTTTTTGCAAGGACATTAATATATGTGACGACATAGCAAGTACTCAACCCGAGTAGACGATTTTTAGTGTCGAATCACCTCGACTGGAACACAACAGCACTCTAAGTGGTCACGCATGGACCGTGAGTGGGGCTTGGTCGTACCCATTAGATCTAACCTTTGTTCCGTGGTTCTTAAAAGGATTAATTCTTATGTTCATGTTCTTGTTTTGGTGTGATATTTAGATTATCTTGTTACTACATACTTTAACCACTAAAATCAAGTGTAAAAACAAGATCAAGAGGGCTTACTACTAGCACAAAGGCTAGGGAAGAACAAGATGCAAGATGAAAAAGAAAATGGGTGGTTAATAGCTCCTCAAGATGGTCCTTCAAGCCTCCTTGCTTGCAACCTTCCTAAGTATGCTTGATACACCTTAGAGAATGCTTAGATTGTATTGAAATGGACATGAAAATTTTAGAGAAGAATGGGGTGTTTGGGCCGTGAGCTTTGAGGGAGGAGATGAGAGTTTTGTGAGTTTGAAAATTGTGAGAAGATGATTATGTGAAGTTAGATGGTAATGTTCTTTTATTTCCCAACACTAGATTACACAATGGTTTATATGTGCAATATCTTCATAACATCTTCTAATTTATTAATCAAAAGAATGGTGGGTGTGGGGGCCCACTTGTAACCGTCCCATGGGGGGGGGGGGGTCATGGTTGCATTTCAACTTCAAGATACAAGTTCTAGTTAGAATTCAAGTGTTAGTTTAGGGGTTTAATGTGTTTAAGTTTTTAGAGATGTAATATGATGTTTATTGTTCATAACTAGCTTCATGATGTTAAAACAATGTTTCTAGTTCAGTTTTGGTGTTTCGGGTAGTGTCCGGTTGTTCGTTTGGTTACCGGTTCGTTAAGGTGCTAAATTGCGTAGTTTAGTGTGCTATGAGATACCCTTTTATGACAGTTTTCATTCCTGACACTTTACAAGTTGTTCTGGACAACTAAACCTCATTTCTGCACAATATTTTGGTGTTAAAGTGCTGATTTTTGTTGTTTTCTGCAGAATTCTGCATTTAGGGTGTGTTTCGGGCATTTTTTGTGCTTAAATCATCACTCGAAATGCAGTTTTATAATCCTTACTTTCCTACATAGAATTTTAGTGTAAACCATGGTTCCGGGACTCAATCTGTGTCCTAACAACATGTCTATATGAGTACTGATCTCCAGTCAGTACTTCTAGTTTATCTGATATATGAGCTAGTTTCGTCTTTGCACTAATTGAACTGTTTTGGGTTGCATTTAGTGATCATAAGTGACATGCAACATGTAATGTATTTGTGAGTTCTTGAAATTAAATCATGCAATCATTCATATCATAAGTTCATCATACACAATCATCTAGTACAAATTATTGTTCACATTATACAGAATTACATGAAAAGGTGCCAGTTGTCACATTCTCCCCCCGTTAAAAGAATTTCGTCCCGAAATTCCAGCTGCGTTATCGGTTGCAGGGGAGTTGTGAAATAACGCGGATACTTAGACTTAATCTGGTCTTCACATTCCTTTGTAAACTCTGGGCCATGACGTGAATTCCAACGGACTTTAACGAGTTTAATACGACTTCTCCGTGTTTTGTGGACCTTCCAGTCCGTAAACTCAACTTGTTCTTCCGCGAATTGGAGTTTGTCGTTGATGTGAATCTCACCTGCGGGAATGACGACTGTTTCTTGAGTAGGGATTTTCTTGAGATTAGGCACGTGAAACGTGTTATGGACACTACTAAGTTCTTCTGGAAGCTTCAGCTTATATGCAACGGTTTCGATTCTCTCCAGAATCTCGAAAGGACCAATGTAACGCGGGTTCAACTTTTCACGTTTACCAAACCGTACCACGCCTTTCCAAGGCGAGACTTTCAATAAAACCATATCTCCAACCTCAAATTCCAACGGTTTTCGCCGCTTGTCGACGTAACTCTTCTGTCTATCACGTGCTGACTTGATACGATCACGTATCTGAGCAATCTTGTTTCTAGTTTCCTGAACCAACTCTGGACCAATAAGCTGTTTATCTCCGGTCTCCACCCAACACAACGGGGACGGACACTTATGTCCATATAAAGCTTCAAACGGGGCGTCCTGAATGCTGGTGTGATAACTATTATTGTAGGAAAACTCCACTAAAGGAAAGTGAGTATCCCAACTTCCACCAAAGTCCATCACACAAGCATGTAACATGTCTTCCAAATTCTGAATCGTTCGCTCACTTTGGCCGCCGTCTGAGGGTGAAAGGCAATGCTAAGATTCAACTGGGATCTAAAAAGCCTTCTGAAACGTCTACCAAATCCTTGACACAGATCGACCATCTCGATCGGATATGATAGAAACAGGCACTCCATGACGTGCCACAATCTCCTTGAGGTATATTTTTGCTAACTTCTTCGTGCTATCTTTCTCACTGATCAGTAAGAAATGTGCAGACTTTGTGAGTCGATCAATAATTACCAAAATCATATCATGACCTCTTTGGGTTCTCGGTAGCTTGGTGATGAAATCCATCAATATCTGTTCCCACTTCCATACGGGAATCTCAGGTTGTTGCAGCAACCCCGATGGTTTTTGGTACTCCGCCTTAACTTTGGCGTAAGTGAGGCAGTTACCCACATATATAGCGATGCCGGCTTTCATCTTGGGCCACAATAAAAGTCCTTCAAGTCTTGGTACATCTTGTCGGATCCAGGATGGATAGAGTACCTTGACTTGTGAGCTTCATCCAAAATAAGTGCGCGTAGATCGCCGAAGAATGGTACCCAAATTCGTTCCATGAAGTACAATGTTCCATCTTCCTTAGGCAACAATTGCGCTTCCATTCCATGTAATGATTCAGCTCGTAGGTTAACTGGCTTAAGCTCTTCTTGCTGAGCTTCACGAATCCGAGTAGTGGGATCAGTTTGTATAGTCATTTCTAAGGCTCGCACCCTTAGAGGCTTTGCACGCCCCTTGCGGCTCAAGGCATCTGCTACAACGTTCGCCTTGCCCGGGTGATACTTTATCTCACAATCATAATCATTCAACAGCTCAACCCATCTTTGATGTCTCATGTTTATGTCCTTCTGATAAAAAATGTGTTGCAAACTCTAATGGTCAGTAAAGATCGTGCAACAAGTACCATACAAGTAATGACGCCAGATCTTCAATGCGAAAATCACAGCTCCTAACTCAAGGTCATGCGTCGTATAGTTCTTCTCATGCACTTTCAATTGACATGACGCGTATGCGATGACTTTGTCTCGTTGCATCAACACGCAACCAAGACCTTGTCGAGACGCATCATAGTGGACCATGAAGTCATCGGTACCGTCAGGTAAAGACAAGATAGGTGCGTCGCAGAGTTTATCCTTCAACGTTTGAAAAGTTGTTTTCTGTTCTTCACCCCAATCAAACCTCTTATCCCTCTGGGTTAAGGTCGTTAACGGCTGAGCAATACTTGAAAAAAAAATTCTCTATGAATCTCTTGTAGTAACCTGCTAACCCTAGAAATTATCGTATCTCAGTTGGCGTCTTTGGGGCTTCCCAGTTTTTGATCGCCTCAATCTTAGCAGGGTCGACATGATTTCCATTCTCATTCACCACATGACCTAAGAATTGCACCTCACGAATCCAGAATTCGCACTTCGACAGCTTCGCATACAACTGTTCCTTCTTCAAGAGTTCCAAGATAGCTCGTAGGTGTTGCTCATGTTCTTCCTTGGTTCGCGAGTATTTAATAATGTCATCAATGAATAAAATCACAATCTTATCCAGATACGGCTTACACACCTGATTCATGAGGTCCATGAATACTGCCGGTGCGTTCGTTAAGCCAAATTGAATGACGAGGAACTCGTAATGTCCATAGCGTCCTAAAGGCCATTTTAAGGATACTTTCTCCTTGTATTCCCAATTGATGGTAGCCCGATCTCAAGGCGATCTTGGAGTAGTAGCTAGACCCTTGCAATTGGTCGAACAAGTCATCAATCCTCGGCAAGGGGTACCGATTCTCGATGGTTAACTTATTCAACTCCCTGTAGTCGATACACATACAGAAACTGCCATCCGTCTTCTTAGCGAACAGTGTTGGAGCTCCACAGGGTGAGAAGCTCGGCCTGATAAATCCCTTGTCTAGCAGCTCTTTCAGTTGAGTCAAAAGCTCTTGCATTTCGGACGGAGCTAATCGGTAAGGTGCCTTTGCCACTGGTGCCGCTCCTGGCACTAAGTCTATCCGAAACTCCACTTGTCGCTGTGGAGGTAACCCAGGAAAGTCTTCGGGAAAGACTTCTGGAAATTCCTTCACAAAGGGGATGTCTTCTAGTTTTGGCTCCTTGGTCTCCTTATCGACAACATGAGCAACAAAGGCTATGCAACCCTTTCGGAGGCACTTATGCGCCTTCATGCAGTTAATAATTCGTAAGGGCGTCTCATGCTCTTCCCCATGAATCACAAGCGTCTTTTCATTCACTAGTGGGATATGGATGGTCTTCTCGTGGCAACTACCTCCGCCTGGTTGTCCGATAACCAATCCATCCCGACAACAACATCAAAGCTTCCCAAATCAACAGGTAGAAGATCAATAGAAAATTCCCGCTCTCCAAGTTCCAAAGTACAACTCTTAATCACCTCATTTGCTTTAACTAACTTTCCATTTGCCAATTCTATAGAATATGGGATGTCTAGCTTACTTGAAACTAGGCCAAGTGTTTCTTAAATTCTACCGATACAAAACTTAGGGCGGCGCTAGTATCAAACAGAATGGATGCATAGCATTTGTTAATAGGGAACGTACCCGTCACAACATTCGGGTCCTGGCGCGCTCACGAGCTCCGATCGCGAAGACTCTTCCTCGTGCTTGGTTCTTCTTAGGGCAATATTTTCTAAAGTGTCCCATGTCACCACATTTGAGGCAATCGTGAAATCTACCATTACTGTTTCCGCCTTGGTTGTTGTTCCGATTTCCACCCTAACTGTTGTTACCACCTTGGTTGTAGTCACCATTTCCTCCTCGGTTGGGATATCTTGCCCAACAGGCATCCTTGTTGTGTCCCACTTTTCCACATCTGTCACACTTAGGTCTCGGGCATCGACCTTCATGGTGAAACTTGCATTCGTCACATCTCGTCTTAGTCCCCAAATAAACCTTACCGCTGGCCTCATTGGTGGCTCCATAATCTTTCATGCCACGAGGCGGGTTTGCTTCCCTTCTTTTGTTTGTTTGCATTTGAGTTGTCATGACTTGCTTGGGTGCCTTTCTTCATGTTTGAAAACTTCCTTTTGTTGTTGCCCGAAGACTCCACGTGAGTCTCTTTCTTGTTTGTCTCAGATTTCGAACACTTTCCCAAACGAAGAGCTTCTTCAGTAAGTGTAACGCTCAAATCGATAGCCTCTGTGATGGTTGGAGGCTTTAAGGCAGTAACAATGCTCAGGATTTGATGTGCAAGTCCCCAAATGAATCGCTCAATCCTCTTGAATTTAGGCTCGACCAAGTAGGGAACAACCCTAGACAAGTCATGAAAGCGTTGGATGTACTCAGCAATCTTCGGCCCATCCATTTTCAAATTCCAGAACTCAGTCTCAAGCTTCTGGATTTCGGCCCTGGCGCAGTATTTCTTTCGCATCAATTCCTTGAGCTCATCTCAGCTCAACGAATAAGCAGCAGTTTCACCAAGGGTTTGAACCTGAAGGTTCCACAAAGAGAGTGCACCGTCCATGAACAATCCTAAGATATAGGTAACTCTCTGCTCGAGCGAATATTTACTCATTCTCAGAACAGAGTCAGTCTTTTCAGCCCAACGAACAAAAGCAACGGCACCTCCTGTGCCATCAAAATTCAAGGGCTTATAGCCCGGGAATTGCTTATAGGTGCAGCCTGAAACACATGCAACACGCTTCACGAGTGAGCATTGACAAAGCACAATTTGGAAATATCCAAAAGATTTGTAATGTGTCTTGGGTGACTTAACATTACCAGTGGGAGGATTGTTTCCTGAAGTACCACCGCTGTGTTCAGAGCGGAGGGCTTCATGCTGTGCTATAGCCTGGGATATGCGCTCATTGAGTTCGGCCTCAGTTCTTGGTAACGTATTAGTGTCTGTGCTACGTATGGCCGACATTTTCTTCTAGCAAGAGGTATCGGGTAGGTTAGACAACAATCACTAAATAATTGTCTATGATGTATATATGTTTATGTTTATGTATATATATATATATATATATATATATATAACATAAATAATCATCACAACAAGCAAACATGTAATCACATAAATATCACACGCACATATAATCGACAATGTATAAATAAGAAAATAACCACTGAGCTTTCATATATGTTTGACAACTTGATACATTGTTTTTAACAGAAGAAAAACAAAATGGACTCGTGGTTACATCACCTCGGTCATACAATGCAAAAAACCGAATTAACCGAACCATAACCGAATTAACCGACAAAACCGAACCGAAAAAAACCGAACCAAATAAAAAACCGGTGGGTCGGTTAATGGTTTTTTTGAAAACTGAAGCTAGAGGGTCGGTTATGGTTATCATTTTTTCCATACCCACCATAACCGAACCGAATCGACATGTAATAAATCTTTATAGGATTTAGGACTTTTCACCATGTTTTTAATATTTGATGTTTTTACTAAAGATTTTTTAGTACTTATGGGTTTTTCATATCATTTTGTAACACCCCAAAAAGATTTACTAGACATATAAGTTAAATTAATTAAAGATTTAACTTAGTTAATGGAAATGATGCAAATACTAGTAATATAATGAAAAAGGTACAAGTTAAATAAGTAAACAAAATGGAAGGGCCAAAGGTGTAAGCTCTTACAACTCAATTTATTAAAAACAATTAAACCCAAAACACACAGTGTGTGTGTGTGTCTGGGGGGATCGACCAAGAACAGAAGCACAAGGGGAAACCCTTGTTTCAAAGAATCAAGCAATTAAACTTGAAATTTAAGGATAATCCACTGCATGAACATCAAATAACACTCTTCTGAACTCGATTATTGAAGTGGTAAGTTCAATTCTTTGAAATTATGATTTTGTAGGAAGTGGGTTACAACCCAATATTGAGTTCCTGTAACAAAATATGTAAATTGGAGTTAGGAATGCCCTCTAGAACAAGAATCATGCTTGATTTTAGGTCATTGAATGATTTTAGTATAAACCCATTTGATAAAAATATGTTATGAATGAGGTGATCAAAAATCGAAGTAATCATGTGTAATTCTAAAATATGATGTTGTTGAAATACTTGAAATGTTAAATAAATTGGTGAAGATTAAGGATGATTTATGAATTTGGTTGATTGTTGGTAAGTTACTAGATGAACTAGTAGGATTATGTCTTTGAATAATTGTACAAAATGTCCTATCAATGCGAAACCCGCCAAGTGTTCGATGAAATGTCTAAGAGAAACAAATATGTGAAAATTTAGAAATTTTATGATTATGTTGCCATATGAGGAATTATGTGAATGATGGAATGAAATAGTTGGGCTAAATGAACGAATGAATGGATGTAGGTGTAAAAGAAGAAAGCTCAAACGCTAGGGACGCGCAAGATCGAGGTATGTTGTTCTATGCTTACAAAATTCTATTGTAAAGTGTTGTTTGTGCTAAGATCGTAAATATGATAGTTTGTGATAGTTAAGTATGAAAGGAATGAAATTTACGTTACGAATGTTATTAACCGTTATTAACGGATAAGTGATGAATGAATGAAATTTACTTGATCCGTCATTCACGGGTTGGAGTATATGCGTATGAATGAAAGGAATGTATTCGTTTGTTATAAACGAAGCGAATAAATATTTATATACGAATGGAAATGCCCGTTGGAACGGGATAAGAATGGTATGTTATATCTCAATTATGAGATAGTATGTCTTGACCCGTTTTATCGGGTAAGAAAATGCATGTATGAGATGAATGTATCAAATGGGTTAATTTTGATTTACTAGATTAGAAGTAACATAACTGACGAATTTAATTTTGATGCTTGATGTAGGTAAATCCACAGTTTAGACGTTATGGCGAACTTGGAACGAACACACATGATACACCCACCTCGCGCTTCCGGAGTTATCTACGAATATGGGTCTAAAATTATGATTTTGTTTATAAAACCAAATACGTATAGTATTTTGGTGTTCGTATGTACTTTAACTTTTTATGATTAGTAGGCCTTGACACCTTGTACCTAAATATTGTTTAATATGACTTATATTGTGTTAGAAAGTTAAAGGTTTGCAAATGTTTTTAATTGTTAAAAGCAGGGAATCTCCTATTTTACGAACGGGTCATGCCCAAATTTCATTAAAATTTGTATTTTTTTATTTTTATTTTCGAATGTGGAAAGCGGGTGTTTCAAGTTGGTATCAAAGCCTAGGTTTGAGAGATTCGAGCACGTTTGAGTGCTCGGACTCAAACCGAAAGCTCGCAAGAAGGTGTGTGTTCGCTCCAAGACGTAAGAAGAGGTAAACTTGTACGAATTATTTTATAAATTATAATATGAATGGATGATGCTATGAGGAACATTAGTGAGAAGTCACGGAAAATAAATATTGAAAAAGGGGTATGTTGGAAGTATCGGGACTAACTTAATAGAAAAATACATGGAACGGGTCAAAAAGGGCCTGCAAATGAAGAAATTCAGATTGCTGAACTGGGCTCTACCGTAGCTTGGGCTCTACCGTAGCTTACGGTAGGTACCGTAAGCTATGGTAGGTGTTTAGGACAAATATTGCTACCGTAAGACAGAAGATTTGTACCGTAGCCCTTTTCAATACCACCGTAAGCTACGGTGGCCACCGTAGCTTACGGTGGAGGCCAGGTTCAGAAAATTAAATTTTTATTTAGTAACTTGTCTTTCATACTCTCGTACCGGAAATAACAAGTAAACAGTTGTTTACGAAAAATATTTAGCAATGAACAAAAATATTAAAATTTTGAATTATACGGCGTCGTGAACCTCCTTATTCCCTAAGACTAATACAAGGACTTGATAAACTCCCGAAAGTAGCATAACATATAACGAAATTATACGAATACGAATTATGTCACACGATTACGTTTCGGTAATGTGTAATGTGGAGATAGGAATAAGGACGGATAGGGATTTTAAATCCTTATGATTTGAAGTTATGCATTGTATGGATCTTATTGACATAAGATGATGATGATGGATAAGAAATGAAAGTTATTAAAAGGTAATTGTGATGGCATGGAGTAGCATGCGGTGAAGTAAAGCTATCTAACCCATCAAACCAAATCGTGTAAGGTTGAAATGATAGAATGATAAGTATGATCAAACCTAGAAGGTATAGAACGTGAAAGTATGATAGAGTTGTGAGTGTAGTATGGTTCTAAGGATGAAAAACTGGTCAAAGAAAAAGTAAATGTTAGTAGAACGAAAATTTTAAAGGAAGATATTTATATGGAAACGCAACGCTTGAAACATAATGTAGAGTGTTGCGTTGAGATGCGATACATGAAACATAATGTAGAATGTAGTTTTGGAATACAACACTTGAAGTTGAATATAGAAGGCGGCTGCGAGACATCTTACATGGGATGAGATGGGAGAATGATGAGACAAAAGAAAGAAATGTAAGAATGAACGGTTTGAATCCGTAGATGAGTGCGAATCAACAAATAAGGATGAAAGGTACGAAAGAAAACGTTCGAACCTGTAAGTGAATACGGGCCAATCATACTCGAATAATGCCCGAATAGACAGTTAGAATGGAAGGATTTGTCACACCCCGAATTTCCACGTGTCACCGGTGGGGAGTATCGTGACGTGGTTGACAACATAATAGTCAAACAACACAATTATATAAATGCACAGCGGAAGCAATTTAAAAATATGATAAAACCGAATTTAATATTGTAATATCAAAGTCACAATATCCGGAAGTTTATCCACAGATGGATCGAAATAAAAATAGTATTTATGGTTCGACAGACTTCAGGTATCTTAAGTTTGCGAGACTTCTAATGATGCTAAGGAGAAATCCCAGCCAATTTCTCTTAGTACCTGCATTTAATCTTTTTGGGAAAATACGTGAGTTTACACTGGTAAATACATTCAACTGACTCATTTTGGAAATTGATTGAAAATTGATTTGGATGCACATGGCATAAACATTTTTATTTAACTTGGGAGAATTATTTAATATTATAATCTTGTGAACGGATTACATGTTCCTTATGCGTTCAGTAGCCCGGATCTTGTCCGGGTTAAAGATCAATAGACACACCACAATGTTCTTTTGTGCACTGACGGGTGTACGCCTACACCCCGTGCTTAAGTCGTGGCCATTTCGTAAAATGATGCCGAGGATATCCGGGACATGGTCATTAACCCCCCAAAGGCTTTAAGTAACAAGACTGTTTAAACGAGCCGATCAAATTTATTCATTAACCCCTCCTAATCTGGAACGAAGGTTTTATAATAACCTATTAGAATCCTAACGGGTCTTTAGTTAAGCTTAAGCTTAGACCGGCTAGTTTCACAGATACGGTACGTACGCACGATTAAGCGAAGACCGGATAGAATGTGATTTAGACCCGACAAGTTTGAAGACTTGTTTAATATGGGTTTATTATTCACATTCTGGATTTTGAGATAAAACCGTTAAGGTTTGACCCGTTTCGGCTAATTTATGTAAACTTGTTACATAAACCGAACCGTACGCGTAATAAGCGTGACGGGTATTCCTGAGAGCTATATACAGGTTTTCTAAGTTAATTATGCCTCAAATATGTTGTGACATCAGTAAGATGTCTTTCATTATCCCGAAACGTGTTTAAACACAAACTAGGCCCCGTAGGGGTAGTTTGGTCATTTAAAAGTTTATAAAAGAGTTTAAGTAACAATCTGAGTTACAGGTCTGATGTAATCAGTAAAAATACATAATTTGCTAAGTTATATCAGTAGGATAAAGCATATATTTGAAATTTATCATTTTTAACCAAACTATGCCCCGCAGGGGTAATTTGGTAATTTCACATAAGCCGAAAAGCTCAAAACTGAAGTCTGAGTTTATCAACCTTTGCTTACTGTTAAAATATTATAATTTGCCTAAAATATCAGTAGGTATCAACCCGGGTATGTTCAATAAAATTTTAATACATACTTTGCGTTAAAAACGCTTAATAAGGCGATTAAAGGCCATTTCCGGGTTCGATACTTAAATCTGATATTTTTATATTTCCAGAAGGCTTAAAATACTTTATTTATCATATGTGATCGGTAGCAAAAGGTTTGGAGTCGTTTTGATATGTAAAACTCATTTTATGGCCCGTAAGGGCAAAACCGACATTTACCGGATTAAGCCTACGACTACTAGTTATGCTCAGCCTAAAATTAATTAAAAATCTTTAAAAATCCCAAAATAATATATTACAACAGTGGGTAAAAGATTTGATATCAAAAAGTATGTTTAAGTAGGCTATACGCTAATTACGCCATTTTATTAACATAAAGCATCATTTTGCGATAATGAGTATAACCCTTAATCTACACGTCAAACTGATGTCAAATTTTGCATACAAGTTTATATATCAGAATATAAGGTTTCTACTCTTTTACATTTCCAAAAATCATGTTTTAAAGTAATAAGGGCATAATGGTCAACATACGAGCAATTAACGGAAACATGCATATTAATTGGATAACTAATGAGCCAAGGTGTATAATCACAGAGGGTTGTACTAACATGTAACCTAGTCCAATTAAAGCTTTGAGGCATTTCTAAAACATGCCTAAACGGGTCAGAACTGAAAGTCAAAGTGAAAGTCAAACTTTGTGACTTTCGGTTCCGAACCGGGTCTAAACAGGAGATTGTCGGGTTGAACATGTTTAGACATGTTCTTACATTATTATCAAGTTATAACAATGATCCAACAGGTTGTATATGATCTACAATGTTAATTATGCATAAATGGCATTTTAAGCTTCCTGTTGACTTTTTAAATATAAGTTTGACCCGACTTTTGACCTAGTTAGAGTGGTGATCAGGGGAAACCCTTTTAAGGTTTTATTACCCACATAAATACCAACTTATAACTACTTTTAATTCGAGATATGACTGAGCCATTGTTGACTAATCTCAAAGTCAAACCGTAATTACGACGGTTTGAATTTTAGCTAATAAACTAAGCTAAACTCAATTAAAGAAGGATTACAACACTTACTGAAGTCCTAAGCTTGATTAGAGAACACTTGAGGGGAAGTTTGAGCTCCAGAAGTGATCAGATTGCTTGAATGAAGGTGTGAAGACTTGTTGCAAGTTCATGGGCTTTATATAGCATTTTTCTCACCACAAATCCTTGACACATGTGTCTACAACCCACCACAACTGATCAACACTTGTTTCTAGAGCTTAGGGGGTGCCTAGGGGTCGCACAAGATGTGAAAAATCGGGTGGAATCGAGCAGAAAGCACTCAGCAGGCAAAAACCCAAGAATTTCGGAACTGGGCATTGCCCCGCATGTCGCGACGGGTTCCTCCGCGGGCTTCGCGTGTCGCGACGCCCTTCGTGTGTCGCGAAGGGTTCTCCCTCTGGCTTCGCGTGTCGCGACGGGCCATCTGCAGAAAATCTTAACTTTTGATTTTTGCGATTTGATCCTTGGCTCTTCAAAATTCGATTAGGCACTTGTTTCTTGTATTGTAAACCCTCATAACTGATCTATAAAGGCTTTAAAACATATACCCACTTTGCTAAGTCCCCGGTTAACTTTATTGTTACCCGAAAAGTCCTAACTTTCAACATTTACGCTTTAACACTTCGCACACGAATTTGATCATAACTTTCTCATACGTTAACGAAACTTTACGAAATTTAAATCGTGTATTCTAGTGAGCATGATTAACAGTTACAAAGCTTCGGGTTTGTCAAAAGGTCACTCAGAGGTATAAATTGAACATGTTGACACATTTAGTCCCTGTAGTTTGAAATCTCTCACTTTTAGCTTCGTATGATCCATGATTCATTCGTTTGAAGGTATGAGCATCATGTAGGGTTAATGTACATTATATTTATTCACTGTTGACACTTAGAATACGTATATTCACATACTTTCCATGTTTGTCAACTTTAGTCCTTTCATAATATTCTTTCACACGTTTAAACATACGACACGTGTCTACACATTATAGGACGTGAATTTTTGAGGTGTTACATCCTCACCCCCTTAAAATAAATCTCGACCCGAGATTTACTGAAATAAGTAAGGGTACTTTTCTTTCATCGTGGATTCAACCTCCCACGTGTATTCGGGACCTCTACGGGCATCCCATTTGACCTTTACAATAGGTACATGCTTCCTTCGAAGCTTCTTTACCTGTCGATCTTCAATCGCTAAAGGTTTTTCAACAAATTTCAAGCTCTCGTCTATATGCACATCTGTATGTGGTATAACCAGTGATTCATCAGCGAAGCACTTCTTCAGATTGCAGATGTGGAACACATTGTGAATTCCACTGAGCTCTTCCGGTAAGTTTAACTTATAGGCAACTGACCCGACACGTTCGATAACCTCGAAAGGTCCTATGTATCTCGGGCTTAGCTTGCCTTTCTTACCAAATCGCATCACCCCCTTCCAGGGTGATACTTTAAGTAGGACTTTGTCACCTACTTCGAAGTGAAAATCCTTACGCTTAGGATCAGCGTAACTCTTCTGCCTATCTCGGGCAGCTTTGAGACGGTCACGAATCTGGACAATCTTGTCCGTCGTTTCGAACACTATCTCTGGTCCTGATAACTGGACATCTCCAACTTCCGTCCAACACACGGGCGATCTACACTTTCTACCATATAATGCCTCGAAAGGCGCAGCCTTTATGCTGGTGTGGTAGCTATTGTTGTAGGAGAATTCGATTAATGGTAAGTTCTTATCCCAACTACCACCCAATCGATCGCACATGCACGTAGCATGTCTTCCAACGTTTGAATAGTATGCTCACTCTGACCGTCAGTCTGAGGATGATAAGCCGTACTAAAATTCAAGCGTGTGCCCAAAGATTGTTGGAAACTCTTCCAAAAATGTGACGTGTATCTAGTATCTCTATCAGAGATAATAGCCACAGGTATGCCATGTAAGGCTACAATCTTATCAACGTATAACTGGGCTAACATGTCGGAGCTATAAGTCTCCTTGATGGGTAAGAAATGTGCTGACTTAGTCAGTCTATCAACTATAACCCATATTGTATCATTTCCTTTCCTGGTTTTGGGTAACTTGGTGATAAAATCCATAGTCACCATTTCCCACTTCCACGTAGGAAGTTCAGGCTGTTGTAGCAAGCCTGACGGCTTTTGATGCTCGGCTTTGACTTGTGCACATGTCAAGCATTTAGCTACATGGGTGGCTACAGTCTTCTTCAAGCCTATCCACCAATAATTTGCCTTTAGATCCTGGTACATCTTATCAGCTCCAGGATGAACGGAGTATTTGGAACTATGGGCCTCCTGGAGGATAACATCACGAAGTCCCCCATAAATTGGAACCCATATTCGTCCATTCAATCGTAAAATTCCGTCCTTGCTAAGAGTTAACTGCTCCTCAGTTACTCCTAACTTTTCATTAGGATAGTTAGCTTCCAACACAGCTTCTTTCTGTGCAGCTAACAACCTTTCAATCAAATTATTCTTTATCTCCATGCGCTTGGCATTGATTCGGATAGGTTTCACCCTCTCCTTTCTACTCAAGGCATCGACGACTACATTCACCTTGCCAGGATGGTACTTGATTTCACAATCATAATCATTCAAAGTCTCCATCCAACGGTGTTGCCTCATGTTTAACTCTTTCTGATTAAACAGATGCTGGAGGCTCTTGTGATCAGAATAGATCACACACTTGATTCCATAAAGATAATGCCTCCACAGTTTTAGTGCGAACACAACGGCACCCAACTCCAAGTCGTGGGTGGTGTAATTTTTTTCATGCACCTTTAACTGTCTTGAAGCATAGGCAATCACCTTGCCTTTCTGCATAAGCACACACCCCATGCCAGTGTGTGAAGCATCACAATAAACCACAAATTCTTCTATTCCATCTGGCAATGTCAGTACTGGGGCATTGCTTAGCTTTTGCTTCAGGATATCAAAGGATTCTTGCTGCTTAGGGCCCCAAACAAACTTAACCTTCTTCTTAGTTAAGGAGGTTAGGGGTGCAGCAATCCTTGAAAATTTTTCAATGAAACGCCTGTAATATCCTGCCAATCCCAGGAAGCTACGAATCTCAGTAGGCGTCTTTGGTTCTTGCCAGTTCATGACTGCTTCAACCTTAGCGGGATCCACTTGGATACCACGCTCACTAACCACGTGTCCAAGGAATTGGACTTCTCGTAGCCAAAATTCACACTTGGAGAATTTGGCATAGAGCTTCTCTTGATGCAGGAGCTTGAGAATACATCGAAGGTGTTTCTCATGGTCAGCTTGATTCTTAGAATAAATAAGAATGTCGTCGATGAAAACGATGACGAATTTATCTAAGTACGGCTTGCAAACACGATTCATGAGATCCATGAACGCGGCCGGTGCATTAGTGAGCCCAAAAGGCATCACTAGGAACTCGTAATGACCATAACGAGTCCTAAATGCTGTTTTATGCACGTTTTCATCTCTAACCTTCAGTTGATGGTAACCTGACCTCAAATCAATCTTTGAGAAATAACTTTCTCCTTGCAATTGATCGAACAAATCATCGATCCGAGGCAAAGGATACCTATTCTTGATCGTGACCTTATTAAGCTCACGATAGTCGATGCACAGACGCATCGATCCATCCTTCTTCTTGACAAATAGGACTGGCGCTCCCCAAGGCGACGAGCTAGGTTTAATGAAACCCTTGGCTAGTAATTCATCTAGCTGTGTCCTTAATTCTTTCATCTCCGTGGGCGCCAATCTATAAGGTGCTCTAGCAACTGGTGCTGCTCTGGGGATGATATCAATCCTGAATTCCACTTGCCTATCTGGTGGCAAACCAGGTAGTTCTTCCGGAAAAACTTCTGGGAATTCAGAGATGACGGGGATGTCTTCTATCTTTGGTTTGGGCTCATCAATAATTACTTGTGCCATGTAGATGACACAACCTTTCTTTAAACATTTTGAAGCCTTGAGCATAGTCACTTGCTCAGGCAGCCCATATTGGGTATCTCCCCGAATGGTAAGTGATTCACCAGACGGAGTCTTTATCATCACTTGCTTCATGTTACATACGATTTGGGCCTGGTTATGAGATAACCAGTCCATACCCAGAACTATGTCAAAACTGGCCAACTTAAAGGGGAGTAGAGACAGAGGAAAAGAATGGTTCTTAATGGATATAACACATCCATCTAACACAGTAGAGACGGTTTCTAGGGTGCCATCTGCTAACTCCACCTCATAATTCACATTTAAGGTTTTGACAGGTAATTTCAGCAATTCACAAAACTTTTTATCAACGAAAGACTTATCAGCGCCTGAATCAAAAAGTACTCTGGCAAAGACGTCATTTACAAGGAAAGTACCTGTAATAACGTTGTCGTCTAGAATCGCTTCCTTTGCGTCCATTCTGAAGACTCTAGCATTAGTCTTCTTAGCCTCTTCAGGCTTCTTGTTGTACTTAGGGCAGTTGGTTTTAATGTGGCCCTTTTCATTGCAACGGTAGCACGTTGCATCTTTTATCTTCTTGCAATCCAAGGTTTTGTGATCCGTGGACTTGCATATACCACAAGCAAAGGGTTTTGACTGAGTCTGAGAGTTCGACTCGAGTCTGCACTTTCCATAGTGCTGTTTCTTGCAAATTTTGCATTTGGGCTTCTCTCCAGAGTTATGTCCATCTCTCCTTGACTCCGATCCTTTCTTGTGGTCACCGTTCCCACGGTGCTTCTTGTTCGACTTACGTGAACCATCATCTTCACGCTTCCTCTTCTCAGCCTCCTTATTTCTCAGCGATCTCTGCCTGACCGCATCCAGAGTGAGGGATAAGGAAATGTCAGCTACTGATCTAAAAGTAGCTGGCCGAGAAGCTTTCACGCTTGCCTTGATCTCGGGGGCTAAACCACCGATAAAACGAGCTATTCGCTTTGGTTCCGGGGTTACTAAATAAGGAACCAACCGAGACATAGTGTTGAAGCTCGTTAGGTAAGCTTGACAGTCGAGGTTTGTCATCACCAAGGATAGAAAATCAGATTCTATCTTCTCCACCTCATGCTGAGGGCAGTAATTTTCCCTGATAAGGGTAACAAATTGTTCCCACGACATGTTGTACAATGGAATTTTTCCGGTGGCCTCAATCAGAGATCTCCACCATGCTAACGCTTCACCCTTAAAAGACTGTGACACAAACTTGACCACGTCTCTCTCAGCACATCCGCTGATGTCTACAACCGTATCCATCTCATCCAGCCATGTCATACAGTCAATGGCTCCCTTCTCCCCAGTGAAATCCCGGGGCTTGCAAGAAACAAAATATTTATACGAGCAACCCTTGTCACGGGGTCCCTTGTTTAGTATAACCTGCTGAGATGGAACACTGTGGTTCGAGGAGCGTCGATCATTATCTTTCTTCGGGTCGTCCTTCTTGGACGGTGGCTTTGAAGGCTGTGTAGATTGGGTCCTACTACGAGTCCCACTGTACTCTTCATACTGCCTTTCCAAAGCCTGCGTAACAGCGCCGTCTATGATCGCTTTCAATTCCGCACCCGTTAGATTAATTCGGGCGTCATTATTAACCTCCACTGGATGACTATTACCCTCGTCCGAGTTAGCCATGTTTAATTGAACTGTTGCAGAAAACAAGGACAATAGTTTATTTGGGAGTTTATTATGGAATTGCCCCTTAGGGAAATTCATTAACCATGGTAAACAGAGACCATATTTGGTTAATTTATTAGTCATATTTATTTATGATTTCTATAATAATTTATCCTAATTATAAAACAATAACAGTCTTATTTGTGGCACAAAAGGCCTAGTCACGTGGACATTTTTAATTTAATCTATGATTTCAGAGAATCAAAACACTAAGGTATACTGGCACAATAGGCCTGGTCACAAGGACATTTATAAATTATAAGCTATGATTTCAGATAATCAAAGCCTGAAGGTTTGAACCTAGTTCATTACCTTTATCTGACAGGGAGTCATAGCTACCACTGTCCTTTGGCTCATATGGAAATGAGCAGGGCCCGTAGGCACTATATTACCACGTGTGGTAAAAATATGATCATCTTAATTGATGATTTAACCCATGATTCAGAGATCATTAAGTTGGGCTTGGAATCTTTAGAAAGATCCTTATATAATAATAACGTGTGTGATTTTTAAATGAATCACATCTGTCAGGAGTGTTAACATGTTTTCAGATGTTAACAGGGAATTGAATCTTTTTAACAGGTCTTACCATCTTGGCCCGGCCTTATAATGACCCAAGGCTAGGTTTCACACTTTAAGATTCTTAATTAATAATTACATAGGCAGATTATTTTAAAAAGGAATGATTTTAATTTATTTATTTCATTTATAATTTATATATGCACATAATGGCAAACATGAAATTTATAAAACAACATTCCATTAATTTATTATAATATTACACGCTGCCCTAAGCGGGTATTTTCAACAACAATTTCCCACACAGGGGTCAATCAACATGCTCGTCCACGCAGGGACTTTAAACAAACAAACTAGTCCACGTAGGGACTTTAAGCAAACATCATACCCACGCAGGGGTTAACGGAAAATAGACTCACGCAGGGGTCAAACAAACACACATACATACCCACGCAGGGGCTTAAACAAATACAGCAAATACAGTCCCACGTAGGGGCTCAATCAACAATTGGAAGAATTCAATGATCCTTCTTGTTCTTCCTTTTGATCAAGCTTGCTAATCCTTGGAAGAAGGTCTGTCTCTCCCTACGGTCACGATGGAAGCCTCACTCTACTTCATCCAACCTTTGTAGGATTTCCTCCCTTTCTGGGGGAGAAAACCGTGGTGGCTGTGATTACGTCCTGATAATAGGCCTAGGAGGTATCGGGTACCCCTGAGTCGGGTAACCTACTCCCCATGGGTCTCCATAGGGTCCTTGGGGGTTGTAGTTCGCCGCTACCATGTAAGGGTCGGCCTCCGCGTAACCATAATTGTGGTGAGTCGGCGGCTCAAACGGGTTATACGCCATGGAACCCGTATATGCCGGAATTGGGTTGTCAAAACCCATTGGCGGTGGCTGTGGTACAGCTGGTTGTGAAGGTCCACCCATTTGAGGGTCCTCCTGGTGTGGCGGATAATGGCTGCCACTGGACTGACGTGGGGAACTGAAGTGGAAGTCCCCTGCTCGTGACGACATGCGCGCACCGGTTCTCCTTCGCCTCGGCGGTTGCGGAGGTGCCGGCTGCACTGGCGGCGGTGGAGGCGGTGGCGTGACTACCACGAATCTGGAATCCACAGAGGGATCTTGTTCCTGCTGCTGCTGCTGATGAGGTGACGAATGGTGAGGAGGTGTATAGTACCACTCGTGCCGAGTGAACATGGCTTGGAAGCTGTCTGGACCAACATAGGGTGATCCGTGAAACGAAGATTCGTCCGAGATCTCTATCGGGTGGTTCGGAGTACCACTTGCAGGTTCGACGGAGTCCGTATCCTCGTCCATGTCATCAGCATTATCACCAGAGAAGTGATCGTCTGGCCCCAGTGGGTTAAAACCCACGGGTTCTTGCACGTAGCCTACCGGATTAAACCGGCCCCGAAAAACTGGGGTGGGGTCCCCGAAAGAATGATGAGACAGGGATCATTGTAATGGTATGACGGAAGGCTGAGGGTTGTTCGGCTCGTAGTCCGGTTGTGGCCCATACGGGTTTTGGACCGGGGGGTAGAGCTGTGAGATACCGATCGTCTGGCCGGCTCAAATAGGTTCCTTCGGTTTTGCCGTGGATCATCACTCTCCGTGGTAGACGGAGCTCGAACATTCGAGGGTCCTGCCTCGTTGTCATTGGGGGCGGTAATCGGCCCCTTGCCTCGTCCTCTCCTACGGAAGAATCTTGGAGGCATTTTGTCTTGTCAATACAATATAAGATAACAATACAAAAATATATGCAAAATAAAGGACAACACAAACAAAGTGGAATTTGTCCTATGTTATATGTCTAGACTCAAAAGTTTAGAATTGTGCAATTTTGTAACTGAGATTAAACACAAAAGGCTAGTGTTTAATTCGCTCAGTGTTGGCTCTGATACCAACCTGTCACACCCCGAATTTCCACGTGTCACCGGTGGGCCCGGTGGGGAGTATCGTGACGTGGTTGGCAACACAATAGTCAAACAACACAATTATATAAATGCAGAGCGGAAGCAATTTAAAAATATGATACAACCGAATTTAATATTGTAATATCAAAGTCACAATATCCGGAAGTTTATCCATAGATGGATCGAAATAAAAATAGTATTTATGGTTCGACAGACTTCAGGCATCTTAAGCTTGCGAGACTTCTAATGATGCTAAGGAGAAATCCCAACCAATTTCGCTTAGTACCTGCATTTAATCTTTTTGGGAAAATACGTCAGTTTACACTGGTAAATACATTCAACTGACTCATTTTGGAAATTGATTGAAAATTGATTTGGATGCACATGGCATAAACATTTTTATTTAACTTGGGAGAATTATTTAATATTATAATCTTGTGAACGGATTACATGTTCCTTGTGCGTTCAGTAGCCCGGATCTTGTCCGGGTTAAAGATCAATAGACACAACACAATGTTCTTTTGTGCACTGACGGGTGTACGCCTACACCCCGTGCTTAAGTCGTGGCCATTTCGTAAAATGATGCTGAGGATATCCGGGACATGGTCATTAACCCCCCAAAGGCTTTAAGTAACAAGACTGTTTAAACGAGCCGATCAAATTTATTCAATTACCCACTCAACGGTGGAGAATTCGATGCCCGATCAAGCGGTATGCTATATACCGTAACCCAAGCCCGTATAGGGAAAATAAGTTAAAAGTATTTACCTGAGCAATGTAAAATTCACAATTAGCAAAATGCACGTAGCTTTTACTGGTCCTTCTAATCTGGAACGAAGGTTTTATAATAACCTATTAGAATCCTAACGGGTCTTTAGTTAAGCTTAAGCTTAGACCGGCTAGTTTCACGGATACGGTACGTACGCACGATTAAGCGAAGACCGGATAGAATGTGATTTAGACCCGAAAAGTTTGAAGACTTGTTTAATATGGGTTTATTATTCACATTCTGGATTTTGAGATAAAACCGTTAAGGTTTGACCCGTTTCGGCTAATTTATGTAAACTTGTTACATAAACCGAACCGTACGCGTAATAAGCGTGACGGGTATTCCTGAGAGCTATATACAGGTTTTCTAAGTTAATTATGCCTCAAATATGTTGTGACATCAGTAAGATGTCTTTCATTATGCCCGAAACGTGTTTAAACACAAACTAGGCCCCATAGGGGTAGTTTGGTCATTTAAAAGTTTATAAAAGAGTTTAAGTAACAATCTGAGTTACAGGTCTGATGTAATCAGTAAAAATACATAATTTGCTAAGTTATATCAGTAGGATAAAGCATATATGTGAAATTTATCATTTTTAACCAAACTATGCCCCGCAGGGGTAATTTGGTAATTTCACATAAGCCGAAAAGCTCAAAACTGAAGTCTGAGTTTATCAACCTTTGCTTACTATTAAAATATTATAATTTTCCTAAAATATCAGTAGGTATCAACCCGGGTATGTTCAATAAAATTTTAATACATACTTTGTGTTAAAAACGCTTAATAAGGCGATTAAAGGCCATTTCCGGGTTCGATACTTAAATCTGATATTTTTATATTTCCAGAAGGCTTAAAATACTTTATTCATCATATGTGATCGGTAGCAAAAGGTTTGGAGTCGTTTTGATATGTAAAACTCATTTTATGGCCCGTAAGGGCAAAACCGACATTTACCGGATTAAGCCTACGACTACTAGTTATGCTCAGCCTAAAATTAATTAAAAATCTTTAAAAATCCCAAAATAATATATTACATCAGTGGGTAAAAGATTTGATATCAAAAAGTATGTTTAAGTAGGCTATACGCTAATTACGCCATTTTATTAACATAAAGCATTCATTTTGCGATAATGAGTATAACCCTTAATCTACACGTCAAACTGATGTCAAATTTTGCATACAAGTTTATATATCAGAATATAAGGTTTCTACTCTTTTACATTTCCAAAAATCACGTTTTAAAGTAATAAGGGCATAATGGTCAACATACGAGCAATTAACGGAAACATGCATATTAATTGGATAACTAATGAGCCAAGGTGTATAATCACAGAGGGTTGTACTAACATGTAACCTAGTCCAATTAAAGCTCTGAGGCATTTCTAAAACATGCCTAAACGGGTCAGAACTGAAAGTCAAACTATGTGACTTTCGGTTCCGAACCGGGTCTAAACAGGAGATTGTCGGCTTGAACATGTTTAGACATGTTCTTACACTTATTATCAAGTTATAACAATGATCATATAGGTTGTATATGATCTACAATGTTAATTATGCATAAATGGCATTTTAAGCTTCCTGCTGACTTTTTAAATATAAGTTTGACCCGACTTTTGACCTAGTTAGAGTGGTGATCAGGGGAAACCCTTTTAAGGTTTTATTACCCACATAAATACCAACTTATAACTACTTTTAATTCGAGATATGACTGAGCCATTGTTGACTAATCTCGAAGTCAAACCGTAATTACGAAGGTTTGACTTTTAGCTAATAAACTAAGCTAAACTCGATTAAAGAAGGATTAGAACACTTACTGAAGTTCTATGCTTGATTAGAGAACACTTGAGGGGAAGTTTGAGCTCCAGAAGTGATCAGATTGCTTGAATGAAGGTGTGAAGACTTGTTGCAAGTTCATGGGCTTTATATAGCATTTTTCTCACCACAAATCCTTGACACATGTGTCTACAACCCACCACAACTGATCAACACTTGTTTCTAGAGCTTAGGGGGTGCCTAGGGGTCGCACAAGATGTGAAAAATCGGGTGGAATCGAGCAGAAAGCACTCAGCAGGCAAAAACCCAAGAATTTCGGAACTGGGCATTGCCCCGCATGTCGCGACGGGTTCCTCCGCGGGCTTCGCGTGTCTCGACGCCCTTCGTGTGTCGCGAAGGGTTCTCCCTCTGGCTTCGCGTGTCGCGACGGGCCATCTGCAGAAAATCTTAACTTTTGATTTTTGCGATTTGATCCTTGGCTCTTCAAAATTCGATTAGGCACTTGTTTCTTGTATTGTAAACCCTCATAACTGATCTATAAAGGCTTTAAAACATATACCCACTTTGCTAAGTCCCCGGTTAACTTTATTGTTACCCGAAAAGTCCTAACTTTCAACATTTACGCTTTAACACTTCGCACACGAATTTGATCATAACTTTCTCATACGTTAACGAAACTTTACGAAATTTAAATCCTGTATTCTAGTGAGCATGATTAACAGTTACAAAGCTTCGGGTTTGTCGAAAGGTCACTCAGAGGTATAAATTGAACATGTTGACACATTTAGTCCCTGTAGTTTGAAATCTCTCACTTTTAGCTTCGTATGATCCATGATTCATTCGTTTGAAGGTATGAGTATCATGTAGGGTTAATGTACATTATATTTATTCACTGTTGAAACTTAGACTACGTAGATTCACATACTTTCCATGTTTGTCAACTTTAGTCCTTTCATAATATTCTTTCACACGTTTAAACATACGACACGTGTCTACACATTATAGGACGTGAATTTTCGAGGTGTTACAGGATTGTATCCGAGTAAGTAAGCATGGATAAAAACCTTAAGAATGGGTTATAAACGGATGAAAGTTAAAGCCTTTAGGTGGGAATGAATTTACGAAAGCGAATGAGGAGATGCGTTCCCCCACCTAATTTAAGATAAGTATAAACATAATAAGTAAGTAGCACTGATAACCTAATTGGTCAAGCATGATGTTGGATTAAAAGAATGTATATATATATATATATATACTAGTCACTTACCCGCGCGATGCGGCGGGAGTGGCAATTTACAATAGTATAATTGTTTACCGTTAGTTTATCTGTCGTCTCGTGATATATTGTATAGTACTTAAGTTAGCTTTCTTATTCGTGATATGATGGCACTGGTTTTTCTGTTAGTTTATCGATTCTTTGGTGATCTTCTACAAGAAGAGTACAAAACAAGGAAGTAGATGTAATTAAATACAAGAAGAGTTCAAAACAGTCAAGTAGCTGGACAAAGCAATAAAAACAAAAGTGTGGGGAGTCTCTTGTATCTCTTCCTGTTTTACCAATACATCCGTTCGCTTATGACTTTCTTGTATCTTCTCCTCTACTGTACCAGATTTTGACACATAAAAAAAATGTTAGAGGCTTACAGGTGATTTAAAATAGTAATGAATAAATTGGAGGGAAAACATTTTAGGGTATGGTTATCAAAATCTTTTATTTTCAAAAATCACAATATCCTTTTCTCTGTTTATATCAAAATCTTCCATTTACAACTTAACATAAATACATCTAATATTTTTAGCACCTAAACTTATTTATTATTTTTGTTCAAAAATCACATTTAGAATGTTGAATATACTTTATGTTCGGTTATCATATGTTTTATTTGGTAATTTCGTTAAACATAAACATCATTAACAAATAAAATATTCGCATTTGCATGTTATCGTGTTTTTCTTTTAATCTTATCCCTAAACAAATAAACTTAATAATAAATATATAGACTAAGTTTTAATTACGCTCGCACTCAAAGTCGGGTCACACTTATCCACCGTTGATTTACATTTTGAAATTCAAAATCCATTCTTTTTGTTATTGTTTGCAACTATTTACTTTGAAATTGCTCAATTTTATCTGCTGTGTTACCATTTATAGTAAACTTGTTAACGCTACCCGCGCGTTGCGGCGGGGTGTTGAAAGGCTAAGATAAAATCAATTTTAAAATTTTTTGTCTTCAAATAGAACTGCTGAGTTTTGGCTTCCGTTAACTAATTTTTTTATGAGTATCAAACTTTTGTGTCTTCTATTTGTCCCTGGCTCAAATATTTTTGTCTTCTATTTTTAGTTTATATACTAATTTTTTTTTAGTATTAAATTTTCATGCAATCCTGATACATACCAATTGAACTCATGTTCTTACATTTTGATATCATAGTTAACATCAACTTATATCATAGTCTAATGATGTCGCAGGTTTAGATTACTTAATTTGATGTGGGTGTTCATGCAACAAATCTAACATAAACAATGATTACTTTTCTATGGTCAACTAAAGAAGACATAAGTTTCAAACCAAGGCGTTTATAGGATGAATGTTCATATTAGGCACGATTTTGCAAATTTAAACATAGCCTCATAAAACCACAACACACAGATTACATATTTTGCAATAGAAATTATCAATAGAAAAGTAAATGAATTTTCTAATTAAAATCAAAATGTGGATTCAACAACAGAAAAACTTGATTAAATTAAAAACAGGTAAAGGTATGAATAATTGAAACAATAGTTGCATTTAAGCACACTCTAAGACTTAAATTGACCACGTAAAACAATTGTAACAATAAAAATCCCCAATTTGTGTGTTTTCGTAGCATATTGAACAATAACGTTTACGAAAGAAACAAAGTACATATTATCAATTCCTTTCGGTACCCATATTATCAATTTCATAAAAGAAGAAATTTTGGTTTCGATTTGTCATGATTCAAGAAAAACAAAAATTATTACTCTAAATAAACTTCATAAACATATCGGACAGAAACGTTTACGAAAGAAACAACGTACATATTGTCAATTAGTATTCGGTACCCATATTATCAATTTCAAAAGAATAGATCTTGGTTTCGATTTGTCATGATTCAAGACAAATAAAAATTACTACTCTAAAATATGGAAAAGGATTCAATGGTAAAAATACATATTATCAATTACTATTCAGTGCCCATTTTACTTTTGTGCTCTTCAATTTTAAATTCAGCCACATATATATATATGTTTCAGTCACATACATATGCAAAATCTAAAACCAATTTGATGGGTATTAAAGTGATATAAGAGCCATGCGATATCAAACTGTAAAAATCTTACGATATAAAAACCTGATTTTAAAACATTGCTAATATGTAAAACAACCAAAGGATAAAGAAATTTTGAAAGGTTTTCTTCTTGATAAAAAGGTTTTATGTAAAACAGGCGAGAGAAACGCAGCTTCTGGTTGCAAATAAAAGCTTATTTGGTTTGGTTGTAAACAGAGCAACGCCTCGTGTACTTGATGCGTGCGCCTCGGCCTTTGGGACCTAAAAGCCTCGGAGCACCTCACACTTTTTTAATCCAAGCATGGAAAGGAGGAGAAATTAATGCTACAGGTAAGCACTCTATATCCACACATTATATTTCATCCCTAATAAGACAATGAGCTCTTTAAGAAAATAAGTATACATATTAATTTGATTCAAATATTTAACAAGTTGTTTTTTGTTACTTTAAGAGAAGTTGCATTTGCACCAACAGCTTGTTGATTCTGCAGCTATGTTGATTCGGATGCTGATGAACTTATTTTGTATTCAATCGAACTTGATTTGTATATGTATTCTGTTGAACTTAATTTGTATGTTTCTTAGTTAAACTGTTGAGTTAGTGCTGTAGAGTGCTAATTTGTACTATTGAACTTGAAAGGTGTGCATTAATTTATTTTTTAAAACAGAGCAGAGTTGAACCAGCTCAATTATAAATCAAGCCGAGTTCTAGCTTAACATTCAGCTTGGTTATGTGAATTCGAGCTGACCCTGGCTCAAGTCAGTTGGGCTCGTGAACCGCCCTATACTGAGAATCCTTGAGAAAAGTAAACAAAATTCTTCATATACAAATAATCTTATTGATGAAAAGATTACATATTAGACAAAAGAAAAGTTATCTCAAACTATAAATAAACAAGCATAATCGAAAAGTGATTTAAGGACAGAATGTACTAAAAGTCTAGAACATCTTTTATAGTTTTATCCTGTATTACTTATCAAAAACGAACACCCACATGTCAGCAAAGATAATGCTCAGTTCAGCTTTCTATTCTTTAGGAGCCAAGATGAATAAAGGTTCATTTATTGTGGAAATTTACGCAATATCATTATGCATATGCAGATTCAAAAAGAAAATAAGAATAAGAAGAGTATTGGTACATAATTTATAAATGTAACCCCATTTGCGATTTAAGAAGTGAGAAATTGATAAACATGGAAACAGAATATAAGTGAATTGATTTAATAGAAAAAAATTTGTTACATATGGTGACGAACGGGATGAATGGATTGACGGAACTGTAACCGTAATTGCAATTCAATCGATTCAACTAAGAAGCTGATTAAAAAATTGAGAAATACTTACCACAATGCAGGACCGTGATGTTAAAAAAAAGAGAAATAATGCAAGAATCAAAATGTATAGAGGCGAGAAACAATGCAAGAGCCAGACGAAAGCAGTGTCCTGAAATGAAAGTAAATCACAATTTGTTAGGAATACAAAGGTAACGGAAAGTGAGCTTTAAAAGTAACCGTGAGTTAAACTGAAACTAACTTACAATTAGACAGTTGAATTGATTTTCTGAATGTTGTTCTTTCTATGCATCCGCAAGCACACTGAAGGTGGGGGTGTAGTGTTTGTATGTAGAAAGTTTGATGGAGTGTATGTAAGTGTGTAGTGTTGTAGTGTCACACCCCGACCACGTGGAACATACAAAACGTGGCGGAAACACCGGGGAGTGTTGTAACAGAATTAATTGTTTCAAATCCATGGCAATTGAAGTTTCGTTTTATTGATTAAAAGTGTTACAATGTCTTAACAAACAAGGAAATACAACATAATTAACTAGTCTTGCATCTTTTATTGTCACTAAAGCCCAAGTCTGCCTATGTGTATCTTGATCATCTTATGCAACAGCTCCTGAAAAACACATGTGAAAATAGGTACGTCAGCATAAAAATGTCTGTGAGATACATAGGTTTTGTGAAAATAGGTTTCATGACTTATGTTTGAGAAAATGTTTAGTCATGAACCTTGTAATTTGCTTTGTCTTTGTAAATCATTGGAAAAACAATAAGTTCAGATGATACGTATAAATAAGAGAATAATGCATGGATAAATGAATAACCATGTAATAATGAGTTTGTATAAGTTAATTTGTTTGTAAAACAATGTATTGTGAAAATTATGTTATTTCTATAAAATGTTCTATGTCTCAAACTGAAATGATTTAAATAACACTACGATATGTAATACCATACAAACACTTATATATAGGAAGTACCAGCGGCGTATCCACCATGCTTGTATCATATTACACACGCATCGTTACTTAATCACTTACTCAAACCAAACCAACAATGTAAAATGTTCATGTCTAATGTAAATCATGTAATGTATAACTAATGTCAAAAGTGTTTATGTGTCAAATGTAAACCATGTAATATGTAACCAAAAATGATATGTATGGCTAGTGAAAATGCATCAACTAAACCATAGATGAAATGCACAAAACAAAGCATTGAAGTAAAACTCTGTTTAAGTCAAAGTCATGTTTTGTGGAAATGCATGATCAATGTAAATCATGTAATATGTAACCGAAATAATCTGTATGGCTAGTGAAATGTATCAACTAAACCATATGCACAAGAACATAGTATTGAAGTAAAACTTGGTTTAAATCAAAGCTATGTTTTGTGTAAATGCATGATCAATGTAAATCATGTAATATGTAACCAAAATAATCTGTATGGCTAGTGAAACGCATCAACTAAACCATATGCACAAGAACATAGTATTGAAGTAAAACTCGGTTTAAATCAACGTTATGTTTTGTGTAAATGCATGCTATACTGATACGAACATCTATGCGGTGTTGTGAAAATGCATACATCCAAGCCTTGAGACTGTGGCGATAAACCCTTAAACAACTTAAAGGTTTATCTAACTTATGTATATCGAATTCGGTCATTCCTTTCATCCCCTTTCCCTGGGATGTCCGGAACGGGAGTTGTCAATTCCTATGGTACCACTACCTACTAACGAACGGCGTAGCTAATGTTAATGAATGTATTGTTCCATTGTAAACAACCCAAATGTCATAACAAAATGTAAGCATGTGATGAAAACGATGTACTAAGTATGCACGCAATGGACATACATAGCATAAAATGTAAATGTAAAACAATGTACTAAGTATGCACGCAATGGACATACATAGCATAAAATGTAATGTAAAACGGTGAAATCATGTACTATAATGTACTAACGAACATAGCATGTATATGATGTGAAAACATGGAAAGCATGAAAGTAACAAGTAGGCACATGTGTTCCACCCCAAAACAGTTTGGAAAACAGTAAAAGAGGGGTCTATGTACTCACTTGAGATTGCTCAGAAGTCCTTGAGTAACAACCAAACAATGCTAGA
>JARYGA010006146.1:0-28101 GCA_030545235.1 Helianthus tuberosus
AGGGACTTGTATGCTCGTGTCCTTACTAAGACCCGACCTAACCGACTCTCTTCTAGGAAGATGTCCACTCGAGGGAACACCGATACCAACAACCCTCTGCCGACGACAGAGGCGGAATTTCAAGAACGCCTCTTACAGTTCATCGCACAGTACGAGGCCTTTCGCTCCGGAAATAAACCACCCAGCGGCTGCACCTACAAGCAGTTCTTGGGCTGCCAGCCCCTGCATTTCGACGGCACTAGGGGTGCCGTAGCCTTCATGCGCAGGATTGAGATGACGGATTCTGATTTGCGTGCGAGCAAATGCGCCCCAGAGGATCAGGTCACGTACATTTCCGGGCTGTTCCGAGATGGGGCCCTGTCATGGTGGAAACTTCAGGTTCAGACGATGGGCGAGGCTGCTGCATATGCCTTATCATGGGACGAACTGAAAGAGCTAATGCATAAAAAGTACTGCACAAGAACAGAAAGCCAGAAGGTGGAAACTGAGTTCTGGAACTTGAAGATGGAAGGTCCAAAGATAGCTGAGTACGTGGAGAAGTTCCAAGTTTTGTCGCGTATTGTTCCATACATGGTAGATCCAGAGTTTAAGAAGATTGAGCGTTTCATTTGGGGATTGGCACCTCAAATCATGAGCATGGTGACAACATCAAAGCCTGCAACGATCGCTGAGGCCATCAATCTAAGTGTGGCCTTGACTGAAGAGGCAATCAGGATGAACAAATTTTCAACCCCTGAGGAGAAGAAGGAGACTCATGTAGAGTCATCTGGGGATAACAAGAGAAAGTTAGCAAATTTCAAACAGGGTACCCAAATGAGTAGCGACAACAAGGCCAAAAAGAGAAAAGAGTACATGGGTAAACTACCTAAATGCGACAGGTGCCGACGCCATCATACTGGGCGATGTAAAAATGGGAAGTGTGACAACTGTGGCAAAGTGGGACACAACAGGGAAACGTGTTGGCGTGAGACGAAGCGTGGAAAGAAAGGAAAAGGAAAAGATAAGGGATGTTACAACTGCGGGGATATGAGGCACTATAGGAGAGATTGCCCAAGGGAGATTAAACAAAATTATGGGAAAGATGTCTAACACCGGGCTAGGGAAGCACGCCAGGAATCCAAGCATGGATATCGGTACGTCCCATATTACTCAATGCTATGCATTCGCACTACTTGATACTGCTGTAAATTTTAGCTTCGTATCTCTAGAGTAAGAGTATACTGGGTTTAGTAGCAAGTAAGATAAATAACCCGCACCCGATAGTACTAGCTAACGGGAAGCTAGTGGAAGCCAACGAAGTAGGTGGAATTGGCAAGAGAGAACTTGGGAAGCGTAGGTTTACGCTAGATCTATTGCCAGTTGAGTTGGGAAGCTGCAACGTGGTAACTGGGATGGGTTAGTTGCCAAGCGATCGAACAAAGATTGATGTTCGCAACCAAATGACGAACGAAGAAACGATCGGGACTCACGAAGCAGGATACATCTCCACGGATCACGAATTGTTGGAAAGCACGAAAGATGTTGTAGGAAGGATGTGTTATTCTCCGGCTCATGTCGGGGACAAGGGAGCCGAAGAAACAATTCTCAAAGATACCCCCGTGATCGGAGAATATCCTGAAGTCTTCCTCGAAGACTAGCCAGGATTATTTCCTCAACGACAAGTTGAATTTCGCATCGATTTAATTCCAGACGCAGCGTCTGCTGTTGATGCACTTTAGAGACATACACCTTCGGAGATGCAGGGATTGCCAGTGTAACCTTAGTGGTTGCTAGAGAAGGAAGATAACAGACCAAGACTCCCTGTTGGGTAACCCCATTTCTGCTCGTCAAAAAGAAGGATGATGATTTTCAAGTAAACGTCAACTACCAGGAGCCGAACGAGCTAACCCACCAGAGTCAGTGACTCTTGCTAAGGATTAACGAACCTCTTACGTAACTGACTATGAGGACCCAACTACTACTACACGACTGATCGATGATCGAACATCGTTAGCAGAGAAATTCAGGGAGTATACCAGGATGAAATTGTGGGACAATGATTGTGCTTAGACATAGATAAGATGGTGCTTCCTACACAATGTATAAACTAGATCCACACGAGATGCGGAATCCGGAGAAGCCAGAATACTTACATCTAGGAACCATATCTGTCAACTCGATCAAACATCATTAACTTGACCAACTTGTCATTTCAGTTAACGAAACCGAAAGTACTTAAATTTTCTTCCGTCGAAGTCTTCACTTTCACTTTTAACGAGTAGATATTTGCATATCTACTCCCCTCAAAGTAGTTGCATCACGTTGATTTCATTCGCTGAGAGCGAACACACGCTTGCTTCGTATACTTGGTCACTTCTCTCTTTTGGTAGGAGCGCATCGCTCCATCACTTGAAAACTTATGTATAACCCCTGCACCGTTTGCTACACATGCGGATTCATTTCGAATAAACGCTTCATGAATGTTCAGATATTACGTTGTCAAATCCAATTACTAGTTGTGATTCGAATGACCTACATTATTGTTATTGTTGGCTCCTTTGTTATCAAGTCAACACACACTTTCTTGAAACCGCTTTCTTTCAAGCTACGTTAAAGGTTATGGTTGCTACCATGCCAAGATTCCCTTGTTGATACGTACGTTTCTTGACGGGTTACGCTGAAACTAAGTTCGATTGCTTGAACTTATCCAGTTTACATGTTTGATTTGAGACGCCATATGATGTATTGAGAGCATCATATTCAACTATTTTTGCAGAGATTCTTTCATTTCGAGTCGTAGTAGATTTGGTTGGTCTACGACTCCACTAAAACGTTTGATTTGTTTCAATACCTTGCGGTGATATTTACACGAAATTGAAGCTTGCGCTAATCTGGTTACTCACTTCGTACACAGATTCAATTCTCTGTTTAGTTGTTAACAATCCATTTTGGATCTTCACGATCAAAGCGGTCTCAACACAATGGTGTGTTAAGGCAACAGTACATATATTCATTTCATGAGCACAATGTACCTCCTAACGATTCTTTCATTATCAATCAAACGCCTTGCAGCACTTAGTTTCATCTTTCGGCTTGTTTCGGTACACCTTCATCTGGTCTCAAACTCGGTGAATTTGTTCAGTCACCGCTATTATGGAATCATGTCATTGCGACACCGTGTGGTGTCACTACAAACTTGCAGCTTGTGCTAATCATGGTCAACCGTTTCACACCAAACTGCATATCTTTTCGTTTGACCCGCCATTTAAACATTTCTGATGCAACTACAAATCAAGGTAAGTATACACCAGATTCGTTTGTATTCACTCAGCGTATTCTCGCATTTCAAAATGTTCAACACGCTGAACCTTACCACTCGTCTACTCAGGAGTTGACAGATCATTTTACTATTTCAGTTGAATTGTTAATTTTTTTTGAATTTATATAGCGTGTGCTATGTTTTGTGAAAACTCGTTTGCACATTGCGATCGATCGTTTGAGAGTCTTCTTAGTCAAGGCTCCTCTTTGTGGAACCCCCCTGCTAGCTGGGTTACATTAGGTTACGTCAAGTACGTCTTGTACCTCTGACATCAACTACTATGCGCACACACCTTTTAACCCTAGAATTCGGGTTGATATATTCTTGGACCCACCAAGTGTGAGTAAGTTTTGATTCGGTTTGATGAGTATCTACCTCGATGTTATTTATAAACATACATGTGTTACGTAACCATAAGGAGTTAAGGTAGTACAAATTTCGGGGACGAAATTTCTTTAACGGGGGGAGAATGTGACAACCCTAAAAATTTCAGGTATCCGTACGATTAATTTATATTTAATTACTGCTCAATTACTGTGCTTGCTTACAGTGGTAAATAAACTTCTACATGATTTCTGAAATATATACAACCAGGCCTCATACTTTATTTGCTGTCACTCTATCATTTACATACAGAGCTTTAGTGACAACCTTGATGCACAAGAGCACAGTATCACAATGAACGGATAACCCATTTAACACGCTGATATAGCCAGCACCAGGCAGGCACTGCCTCTAAGGCCTGTATGAGTCAGAGATAGTTTACTACACTAGTAGAGAGTGTAGGGATAAGAGGGTTGTAGAACTGCGTCACTAGGTGATAATTATAGTGACCGGATGCGCCTAAAACGTACTTTAAGTACAAAATTCAGCACTTTAAATAAAAATTCAGCATTAAGCTAACTAATAAAGTGCCAAAACATGAGAAAAACATTACTAGACACTTTCCAAAGTGTCGGGAATAAATCGTGTCACTAAAAATAGTATTTACGACACTTAAAAGCTTTGTTAAACACTTTAACGGATCACTATCCAACCGAACAACCGGACTTTATCCGGAACATAAAAATATTGCCATCAACATTATTTTTTTTTTCTTCTTCCTTGTTTAAGCCTGTTAGGGTCCCCGAATACCCTAACACCCGTTACAACTTACTACATGCTAGTAACTAAGCTAACCTCCTAATTATCTAACTAATGTCTAACCATTTAGTTGGAAACCAACCATAAGACACCCCCCCCCCCCCCCTAACGAGTTCGGTCACCATATGGTGACACCCCTTGTCCTTGCATGATTATTAAAATCCATGTGTCTAATATCAAGTTGACATAAAACCCTTTGGGTAATTAAGATGGGAATTGCCTATAAGTAACAAGCTTATGTCCATTATCACATAACCAACACATCAAAAATCATCTACTCTCTCTCCTCTCCTTTGCTCCATTCGGCCGAACACCAAGCCCCACCATCCATCATTTTCCGATTTCATTCAAGCCATTCCAAGCACCCAACCACTTTCGAGTTTTGATCTTGCATTTCCAAGTAACTACAAGTGTTAAGGATCTCATACAAAGGAGCTCGGTGCATTCGGATCGCGAAGGACCTCACCTCATTGCTTTTATCCACTCATTCTTCGACTAGTTTCTTCCCTAGCCTCGAGCTAGTAGTAAGTGGCTTTAAACTCACTCTTGAACTATTCTAAAGTGGTTAAAACAAACTTTGTCGGTTAAAATTTATGAACATACAAGAATGCATACAAAAAGTTTACTAAAATGTTAAATGTTTTGGTTAAAGGCATAAGGGTTGTGTAAATCTTGTAAGACTTGTTATGTTGTAATTATTTAGTGCCGATCTATGTTGTGGTAGCTCGGATCATCGTCTAACCCGGATTAGTCATGTTCATAGATCATGACATAGAGTATGTCTAGTGTAAAAAGGGGTTAAATGATGAAACACTACTACACACTAAACGTGAACTTGTGTAAAATCGGTTTTTCTTATGAAATAATGTCCTAAACTAGTAGATCTATGGATCTACAAGTGGTATTTTTGAAGAACCAAGTGTCAAGTGAAATCATATTTTCTAAACCAGATCTTTCCTAAACAAGGGTGATTTTTGTGAACACACGAGTGTGTAGACACTTGTGAAACAAGAAGTTTTGACAAAGACTTATTTTTGTAAATTTTGACAAGAAGTTGTGGAAATGTATTTTCTTTAAAAACGAGATTTACAAGAAACCGAGTTCATTTATAAAAAGGTCTACTAAAAATATGGGGAAATTACTACATATTTTACGCAAACCACAAGTTCATGTATTTTTGCGATTTATATCTATTTTGACTAGTTTAATGTTGAAATATTGTTTGTTAATGTTGGGAACATTGTTGATGTGAATTTTAAAAGAAAATGATACGCTTGAAAGCGTGGCCACCTCCAGTTACAGGGGAAACTCTGGCGAAATTTTTCCAAAAATCTAACACTTGTAAATATTTTTTTTATCACAAGTGTTATGAGTATATTTTAACTTGTTTTCCCGAATAACTTTCGCCACGATTTTTATTACAAAACTTTTTAAGTGCCGGAGGTGGGATTTTCACAAAATAAACTTGCTAAAATATATATATTTAGAATATATATTTTCATAACAACACTTGCGTAAATTTTTGTGATTATTTTGCAAACTATCTAAATATTATTTTTAGAGTAAAAATAATATTACCCAATGTTAACAACTCCAAAATAATACGAACGCCTTCACAATAAATAAGTTACAACGGTATTATTAATACCACCCGATTTTTAAACATAACTCACGCATTTTTAGAAAATACTCATAAGTGTGTATTTTGACGAACGTTATTTTGGGGAAAAATTATATGGAATAAATATAATATTTTTGGGAAAAATATTTATTTTTGGAAGTAGAGTATTTTAGACAAATGAAATAAAATATAATATTTTTGGGAAAGATATTTATATTTTGGAGATAGAATATTTTGGACAAAAGAATTAGAGTATATTTATTGAGTGGGACTTAATAATAAAGTCTTGGAATTGTATAAACGCACATGTATTAAAACCCCCATCCTTGGGAAGGAATACATTTACCAAATAACTCCGAAGTGTAATTACGAAATAGTTGCCTAACTATTTCCCAAAGACATTAACCCTTAAGCTAAGGCACGGCCGTCCGTCTAATAGAAGTTAGTACGTGTAGGTCGTCGCACAGCAGGTTGACTGGGAGATACTTTTTAGAGACGCACTTCGGTGAGTTCATGTCCCCCTTTTCTCCTTACTGTTTTCAGTTTTCTAAACTGCGGGGGTGAAATACATGTTACTATGATTACAAGTACTTTTTACATGGTATGGATAGCGTAAGGAGGGTTATTACCTAGATCATGTGAATGGGTAGGCTATTATCGTAAGACCATTAATCCTTGTATAAGGACCGAGAGGCATGAGTGATAGATCTATCGGGTGTTGTGAGCCCCACACATGAGCCAGCGTGTGGCTGCATGTGGTGACTATGTCGTTCCGCCGGAAGGACCGGTATGAAATACGCGTTACAGGTTTGAGTGCTTCCTAGGCCATTTCACTTATTAATGTATTAGTTACACATTAATTGATCTCTTTTTCCTTATTGCTACATACCAGGAATTTTCATACATACAGACATTTTACAAAGGTTTATATCAACTCACATACACATGAACTCGCTCAACAATTTTTGTTGATTTTTCCAACTTACATGTATTTCAGGGAACTAAAGATCTGGCGCGGTATGCTACGTTTTCCCGCTGCATAAGAGTTTCGAGGTCATCCAAGTTTAGGGGATGTGACTTTTACCTGGACGAGTCACAGTCCTTAAACTGCGTTTATTTCATGTTGGTGTTGTGTCTTTCAAACAATGTTTTTATGTTATCAGGTTGTAGTGCCATTGCATGAGTCGACGCCTTAAGACAATGTTATGTTACTTTTGTTTTAAAACTTAAATCAATGGATGATCATGCATGGTTTTATTTTCATATAGCTTTGTTATGATTAAGCTATGGTATTAAGAAGTCACACCAAATTAACCACGCTTCCGCAAAGCCAGGGTGTGACATTTTTACTAGCAAACAACAACAATAATCATAACCACACAAGAACAACATGATTTCATCTTCATTTTAACACTACTTCATCTCTAGTTAGTTTATACTTCAAGACTTTGTTTATGTTCTTTAGAGTTCTTATATTTTCACCATTATTTCAACTATTAACCAACAAAAATATGAAGAGTATGAAGATCTAAGGAACTTACTACTAGCACTAGGCTAGGGAGGTTCAAGAGCATAAAAGTGATGGATAAAAGAAAACGAGAGCGGTCCTTGAACTTCCGAACACGCCAAGTGTACTTGTATGAACACTTACACCTTTGGATGCCTTTAGATTGGATGATGAAACTTGTATGATGGTGGTGGCGTGTGGTGTGGGGGTCGGCCGAACACAAGGAATATGAGGGAGAGAAGAATGAGTTTTTTGATGTTGTGAATGAAATGATCATGGTCCTCAAGTCTCTTCTTATAACCACTAATCATCATTAACCATTGTATATAGTGTTCTATTATCCAACAACACAATCACTTAAAATAATCAAGAAATCAAAGGGTGGGTCACAAGTGTGACCGTCGCCCAAGGGGGGGGGGGGGTTGGGGTTGGTTTCTAATGATCTAGTTATAATCTAGTTAGGATTTCAAATGTTAAATTAGTGTCTTTTGTGTATTATTAATTATATAGTGTGTTAGGGTGTTCGAGGTCCCTAACTAGCTCAGAAAAATAAAAACAATGTGTTTAACAATATTTTTGTGTTCCGGGTAAAGTCCGGTTGTTTGGTTGGGTGTTGTCCCGTTAAAGTGCTAAATTAATCCAGAAAGTGTCTTTTATATTACTTTTAGTGACACATTTAATTCCCAACACTTTGGAAAGTATCTAGGACTATTTTGTCAAGTTTTTGCACTTTACTAGCATTATTAATGCTGAATTTTTGTTATTTAGTGCAGAATTCTACATTTAAAGTATGTTTTTGGCACTTCTCGGCACTATAACTATCACCTAGTGACGCAGTTTTATGGTCCTCACTTCCCTACACTACCTACTAGTGTAGTACTCTATCTCTGGCTCATACTGGCCTCAAAACATTGTCTGTCTAGGTGCTGGGATTGTCAGCCTGTTTTCTGGGTTATCCGCTCAGTGTGCTAACTATGCTTTGTGCATCAAGTTTGTCACTAAAGTTTGTGTATAATAAATGGAGTGACAATATGAAATGTGATGCATATGTATGTATGTAACAGAAATCAGAAAGCAGTTTAATCACAGTTGTAATCAAGCACAGTTATTAAGCACAAATTAAATGTTAATTAAGTGTACGGATACCTGTAAATGTGAGGGTTGTCACATTCTCCCCCCGTTAAGATAATTTCGTCCCGAAATTTTAGGTTCTGCTTCTAGTTGCAGGGGTCTTGGGAAATAAATGGGGGTATTCCTCCTTCATACGATCCTCACGTTCCCACGTGAATTCTAGCCCGTGTCTTGCCTTCCAACGAACTTTGACTAGTTTGACACTACTCCTGCGTGTTTTGTTAACTTTCCAATCTGTAACCTCAACGGGTTCTTTAGTGAAGTGGAGCGTGTCGTCGATATGAACTTCGTCCGCATGAATGATCACTGTCTCTTGTGTTGGACTCTTTTTCAGATTTGATACATGGAATGTATCGTGAACGCCATTAAGTTTAGCAGGCAGGTCCAACTTGTATGCTACAAGCCCAATCCTTTGAAGGATTCTGAATGGGCCAATGTAACGCGGATTCAACTTCCCACGCTTCCCGAAGCGTGCCACACCCTTCCAGGGTGAAACCTTCAATAACACCATATCCCCAACTTGAAACTCCAAAGGTTTCCTCCTTTGATTTGCATAGCCTTTCTGCCTGTCGCGAGCCGCCTTGATGCGCTCTCGAATTTGAAAGATCTTGTCTGTTGTCTCTTGCACTATTTCGGGACCAACAAGCTGTCTATCACCCGCATCGGCCCAGCATAGAGGTGATCGACACTTGCGTCCATAAAGAGCTTCAAATGGCGACGCTCCAATACTTGTGTGGTAGCTGTTGTTGTACGAAAATTTGACCAATGGTAAATGATTATCCCAGCTACCACCCAGATCCATTACACATGCTCTTAGCATGTCTTCCAGTGTTTGAATTTTTCGCTCGCTCTGGCCATCAGTTTATGGGTGAAATGCAGTACTTAGATTCAACTGTGAACCAAAAGCTTCTTGGAAGGATTGCCAAATCCTTGACACGAAGCGTCCATCTCTATCAGAGATAATCGAGAGAGGCACTCCATGTCGTGCAACAATCTCCCTCATGTATATCTCAGCAAGCTTACTTGTGTTGTCTTTCTCCTTGGTTGGCAAGAAGTGCGCAGACTTTGTGAGACGGTCTACTATTACCCAAATCGTATCGTCGCCTTTGGGCGTCTTTGGAAATTTCGTTATGAAGTCCATTGAAATATGTTCCCATTTCCATTTGGGTATTTCGGGTTGCTGTAGTAGACCTGAAGGCTTTTGGTATTTGGCTTTCACTTTGGCGCAAGTTAAACATTTACCAACGTATATCGTAACATCGCCTTTCATCCTTGGCCACCAGTAGAAATCCTTAAGATCTTGGTACATCTTATCCGCTCCTGGATGAATCGAGTACCTAGATTTGTGAGCCTCATCAAAAATAACCTTTCTCAATCCACCAAACAGAGGAACCCAAATTCGTTTCATGAAGCATAAAGTCCCTTCCTCGTTTGGTACCAACTGCTTCTCCATCCCACGGAGATACTCATCTTCAATATTCCTAATCCCTGACGCGAAGCGTCGCAATATACCACGAAGTCGTCCGTTCCTTCGGGTAGCGATAAGATCGGTACATCACAAAGCTTGTTCTTCAACAACTGAAACGCTTATTCTTGTTTGTCTTCCCAATCAAACTTCTTGTCTTTCTGGGTAAGGGAAGTCAATGATTAAGCGATCTTTGAGAAATCCTCGATGAACCTTCTATAATAGCCAGCCAAACCTAAGAACTGTCGAATCTCGGTTGGCATCTTTGGAGTCTCCCAGTTCTTTATCGCTTTGATCTTTGTTGGATCCACATGGATTCCATTTCCATTGACCACATGTCCAAGGAATTGGACTTCGTGTAGCCAGAACTCGCACTTCGAGAACTTAGCATACAATTTCTCCTTTTTAAGTAGCTCCAAAATAGCTCTTAAATGCTGTTCGTGTTCATCCTTCGTCTTCGAGTAGATCAGAATGTCATCGATGAACACAATCACGAACTTGTAAAGGTACGGCTTACAAACTATGTTCATTAAATCCATGAACACTGTTGGTGTGTTTGTCAGCCCAAACGGCATAACCAGGAACTCGTAATGTCCATAACGAGTCCTAAAGGCCGTCTTTGGGATACTTTCCTCTTGTATCCTCAGTTGATGATATCCTGATCACAAATCGATCTTGGAGTAAAAACTTGAACCTTGCAACTGATCAAATGGGTCATCAATTCTTGGCAGAGGGTATCTATTCTTGATGGTCAACTTGTTCAACTCCCGGTAGTCGATACACGTGCGAAAGCTACCGTCCTTCTTATTAACAAACAATACTGGAGCTCCCCAAGGTGAGAAGCCTGGTCTGATAAATCCTTTGTCTAACAACTCCTGGAGTTGCGTTGATAGCTCTTGCATCTCTGAGGGAGCAAGTCGGTAGGGTGCCTTAGCCACAGGCGCGGCGCCTGGAACTAAGTCAATGTGGAACTCGACTTGCCTTTGAGGTGGTAATCCTGGCAAGTCTTCTGGAAAGACTTCAGGATATTCTTTTACGATTGGAATGTCTTCGATCTTTGGCTCAACAGCTTCTTTATCCACGATGTGCGCCAAGAAGGCAACAAATCCCTTCCTTAAACACTTTCGAGCTTTTAAGCAGCTAACGATCCTCAATGGCGTATCGCGCTTTTCTCCATGGACTACAATTGTTTCTCCATCTTCTATTGGGATGCGGATGGTCTTTTCGTGGCAAACAATCTTGGTTTTGTTACTAGACAACCAATCCATTCCTACTACCACGTCGAAACTTCCCAACTTGACTGGTAGTAGATCCAAAGTGAACTCGCGTTCTCCCAGCTCAATCACGCATCCTCTGATGACTTCACTCGTTTCAACTAGTTTCCCATTAGCTAGTTTGATGGAGTACGGGATGTCTAATTTACTAGTAGTTATCCCAAGTATTTTCTTAAATTCTAACGATACGAAACTATGATCGGCACCAGTATCAAACTGAACAGTTGCAAAGCGTTGGTTTATAGGGAATGTACCAGTGACAACGTTTGGATCCTGGCGCGCTTCCCTTGCGCCAATGTTGAATACTCTGCCTCGCGCTTGGTTCAGTTTTGGGCATTCCCTCTTAAAGTGCCCAACATCTCCACAATTGAAGCATCCCAGTCCCCGACCATTACCATTTCCATTTCCACCTTGTGCGTTGTTTTGGGTGCGATTCCCACTCCCAGCTTGGTTCGCAAAATTTCCACGGTTTCCATTTCTGCCATTTCTGCCTTGCTGGCAGTTTCCATTACCATTCCCATAACCTCGATTTCCACCATGCCCCACACCAGTTCCGGCCCAACACATATCCTTCGAGTGGCCGTTCTTCCCACATGAATCGCATTTTCTCAATTTGCACTGGCCAGAATGATGGCGCTGGCATGTATCACACTTGGGCAATGTGCCCATATAACCCTTTCCTTTGTTTTCAACACCGGTTGTGGCTCTGGCCAGTGTGCTCGACTCACCCTTCTTGCTCACACTGCTGGTACCTTGCTTGAAGTTGGAAAACTTCCGTTTGTTTTCACCAGACAACTCCACATGGGTTTCTTTCTTTTTCTGATCCGCATTCGAAAACTTATTGAGCCTAATAGCTTCTTCAGTTAAGGACATGCTCAGGTCGATGGCTTCTGTAATCATTGCTGGTTTCGAAGAAGTAACCATGCTCATAATTTGGGGAGCCAATCCCCAGATGAAGCGTTCAACACGTTTAAACTCCGGCGTGACCATGTACGGCACTACATGGGACAAATCATGAAAGCTCTGAACATATTCTGCAATCTTGGGACCCTCCATTCTTAGGTGCCAGAACTCAGTTTCTAGCTTCTGTATTTCAGCTCGCGAGCAGTACTTCTTCCTCATTAGCTCTTTTAGCTCATTCCAGGTTAACGCATAAGCTGCCGCTTCTCCCAACGTTTGCACTTGCAGATTCCACCACGATAGGGCACCATCCAGAAACAGCCCTGAGATGTATGTCACTTGTTGCTCGGGAGCACACTTGCTCATTCTTAGAACAGAATCTGTCTTCTCAGCCCACCGGACGAATGCAACAGCACCCCCAGTGCCGTTGAAAGTTACTGGCTTGCAGTCAAGGAATTGTTTGTAGGTGCACCCTGCACATACGTTAGAATTTACAAATGGTATTAGCGGATGTGCTAGAAATATCCAAATGTATCGTAATATATCTCGAGCGACTAAACATTACCATTGGGTGGATTGTTATTGTCGTTGTTGTTCGAGATACTCCCGCTTGTTCCTGCTTGGGGGGCAGCATACTGTGCTATGGCTGCAGCAATTATCCCCTGGAGTTCTGCCTCAGTAGTAGGCATGCGTACATCGCGTCTTGGAGGCATCTTCTAAAAGATGATCGTGTTGGTCAGGTCATAGTAAGTATAATAAATTTGCATATATAGTAACATTCATCAATCACATAACATCCCATGTTAATATATAAAACAAGTAATTCAACAAAGCATGTAATGAGAACGTTGCCATTGGGCTTTCATTAATCATGACCACCATATTGTTTTTACACGTTTAACAGTACATCACATATCAAAATAAGATCATGGGGTTATATCTTCCCCCCCTAAAAATACAAATCTGTCTACACAAATCATGTACAAAAGTTTGGTCTCCCAAAAAGTCTTCGCTAGCTGGCCCAATCGCCACTTTCTCACCAAAATGATCGACCTGCATCAAACCAAAATATCTATGCTGATGGCGAAGGAGGAAGGAGAGAGAAAAGCAATCGGCGCATGTGCACCCAATCCTCCTCTAAGGCATGAATGACGCGCAGCAAATAGGCAATCTGCTGCTCAGATGTAAGGAAACGAACATCCGAATCAGGTGGAAGCAGAAGGGGAGTGTGCGGTGCAGCAAAAAGAGTCTGACAGTGGCATGGAGGACGTGGAGCTCTCTCTAACTCCTGAATGCGACGACTCAGTTCGTCCTACTATAGCTGAAGAGAGATGAGTATGTCCTCTGTCGTGTACCCCACGTGATAGGGGTGGTGTGGATCCGATAATGGCATAACATTGGGCGAAGCCCAAAGAAACGGCTCGCCTGACGGTATGAAAGATGGTGCAGTATGCGGGAACTGGGACATGAAAGGAACAGATGCCAATACAGGTGGAACAGAAACAGGTGGCTGCCTCGATGAACCCTCCCCAGGACGAGGTGGCGGTATGTCCTGGAGGAACGTGATGGGAAGATCAGTGCGATGGATGTCAGTGGTGTGTGGATGAAACAACGGAATCTCAGTGGGTGCAGAAACAGGTGCTACGGGAGGTGTGACTGGTAGCACATACGGTGGGTAGTCATCATCGTCGATCCACCCGTTGAGGGTGTCGGCGTATCGAGGGTCAACATGTGTGGCGAACGGTGCATGATCAGCATGCACAGGGGCTGAAACAGGTACGATAGGTGCAACAATGGGTGCATCAATAACAGGATCATCCACCAATGGTGGTGCAACAATGGGTAGGTCAGCAATCGGCATATCATCAACAAGAGGTGCAATGGCCGGTGCATTATCGAGAACAGGGCCATGGTCAACAACAGGCTCTGGTGCTACGACGGGCTCAGGGTAGACAAGGTCCATATCAAAATTGGCAGGAATGTCAAACAACTGATCAATAGGAGCTACGGGCGCCTCTAAGCGCTGGTCCATATGAATAAACTCGATATCATGATTAGGATCGAAATCAGGGGGAAAACTAGGTCAAAGTCATCATCGATCTCGTGGTCAAACTCAAAATCGTGTAACGGACCAGGTGCAGCTGACATCGCCATGTCAGCGTCAGGAGAGTGATGCTGCACACTCTGGTCGTGCAAGGACGCGGATGCCACAGACTCCAATGAGTCCGAAACAGGTGAACCAAGTGGAGCCTCCTCTACAGGAGCCTCAGCAATAGGAAGGATAACATCAGCATCGATCGGGGCCCCGCCCTCATAGTCGCCCTCAGGGGGACCCTCCTCGAACAGATCAATGTCGTCATCAGATACAACATCGAGTGGCACATCCACCACGGGGAAAGCAGTAAGCGGAATGGGAGCAGGGATCACTGCAAGAGGTAGATCCCCAGCAGGAATGCCATCTGCAGGCTGAACCTCTACTCCGATGTCTGGCAGAGCGAACGGCTGAAAATCATCGTCATCTGTACTCGTGGTGTCGGACGTGTAAACGTCTCCCTCTGATGGCATCTCATCGTCTGACACAACCACCATGGGGTCCACTGTGTCTGATACTCCTGTGTCGGAAGAAGAAACCATGGTGTTTGTAACACAACCACACATATGCACATATATCAACATGAAGTCAAATAAACATGTTAGTCACCATAAAGCAAACAAGTAATTCTCCTAGTCTTCCCTAGACTACCCCTCCCAGCCTCTCAGACTAAACTTCCTAGCCTCTCAGACTAACTCCCTGGTCTCTAAGACCAACCTCCCAGTCTCTAAGACTAAATCCCTGGTCTCTAAGACCAACCTCCCAGTCTCTAAGGCTAAACCTCCCCAATCTCTAAGATTGAACCCCTCAGTCTCTAACACTGAACCTCCCTCAGTCTCTAAGACTAAACCTCCCCAGCCTCTAAGGCTGTACCTCCCTCAGTCTCTAAGACCGAACTCCCTCAATCTCTAAGACTGAAATAATATTTTTGAAAAGTGTACTTGTGCCTTTTTGTTTGTAAATTTTTTTTTTTTGTACTCTGGATCTGGACGTTTTAGTGTATGCAATGTAAAAATGTTTTCGTGAGAGCCCTAGTGATCATAGTCTAGACTAAAGAAAGAATCCTAGTTCGCTATGATCAAGGCTCTGATACCAAGCTGTCACACCCTGGCTTTTGCGGAAGCGTGGGTTTATTTTGGTGTGACTTCTTAATACCATAGCACAGTCATAACAATGCTATATGAAGTTAAAACACATGATAGTCATCCATTCATTAAGTTTTTAAAGTTACCACAACAACATTGTTTTAAAACTCGACACATAAAACAACATACAACCATGACATAATTAAAACATGTTCACATGACACCTCAAAAGACTTGACTAAAAACAGGGTTTAAGACTTGTAACCCGTCCAGGAAAGGGTCACACTTCCTAAACATGGATGACATCATTATTCCCTACGCAGCTTGACTCGATTGCATACTTCGCCAGATCCACTAATTTCCTGAAATATAAGTAGTTTGAAAAATCAACAAAACATTGAGCGAGTTCATGTAAAAGTGAGTATGTATAATCCTTTAAGTATGTATAAAAGTCCCTGGTATGTAGCAATAAGGAAAAAAAAAAGAGATCACCAATGGGTTGCAAAGTCACTGGTATGTGTGAGAAGGTGCAGGAACACTCAAACCTAGCAAATTTGTTACCGGGCTTCGGCTGTAAGACACAGTCACCTCTATGGGCCGCCCCGGCCTCACGGGTGTGGGCTCGCTACACCCAAATAGATATATCACTCTTGTGTCCCTCGGTCCTAAAAACGAGGATTAATGGCCTTAAGTGTTATACCCACCCCTCACATGATCTAGTAGTATAAAAAAACACCCTCCCTACGCTAACCATACCATGTAATAAATGTTTGTAATAATTGTCGCATGTATTTGACCCCCGAAGTATAAAACTGAAAACAGTAAAGAGAAAAGGGGGACATGAACTCACAGAAGTGCGTATCCTGTAACGTCAATCTCAAACTTGATCTGCTACGCGACGACCTACACGTACTAATGTCTATTAGACGAACGGGTCGTGCCTTGGCTTAGGGTTTAGTGTTTTGGATTGCGTTACTTTGATATAATACTTGTTAAAATAATAATAATTATATTAACTTAACTTTTGTTTTTAGGAAAAATAGTTAGGCAACTATTTCGTATCCACACTTCTCAAATATTTTATATGTGTATTTCCTTCCCAAGGATGGGGGTATTTATATATGTACACTTTATAATTCCGAAAAATATATTTTAAGTCCCACTTAGAAAAACATATTTAAATTATTTGTCTAAAACATCTTAATTCAAAATATACATATTTTTCTCAAAAATATTATATTTTACTTCATAAATTTCCCAAAATAATATTCTACTAAAATATACGTGTAACAGTATTTTTCCGAAATATTACATAAGTTACGTTTTAGTGTTTCGTATTTGCTTTAACAAATGCGTAACTTAAATATTTATTTTGCAAGAGTCTTAGGTATTATTTTGGAGTCGTAATTTTCATCGCGTCATAAGTTATATTATTTTTACCCTAAAAATTAAAATAAATAGTTCACAAAATAATCAAGTAATCACACAAGCGTTTTAGTATAAAATATATATTCTAAATATATATTTAAAAAAAATTATTTACGAAAATCAACCTCCGGCACTTAGTATTTTTGTAATAAAAATCATGGCAAAGTTTATTTTAAAAACCAAGTTAAAAATATATTTGTAACACTTGTTAGAAAAAAAATATTTTCTAAGTATTGAGATTTTAGAAAAATTTCGCCAGAGTTTCCTTTGTAAATGGAGGTGTCCATGCTTACTAGCATATCATTTTCTTTTCAAAAATTCATTCAATCAATTTTCAATCATCAACATACAACCTCTATTTATCAAACTTTGTCAAACATAAGCATAACCATAAACTCATGAACTTGAATATTTATGAAAACATGTAGTAACTTATTAACATACTTAGTGAGTCTTGTTACCTTCCAAAATGTGATTAGTTCCTTTAAAACTTCATTTTTAAAGAGTTTGGTTTTTCACAACTTCTAGTCATAATTTCTAAAAATATTTCTTTATGAAATTTTCTTGTTACACAAGTGTCTCTACACTTGTTTACCCACTAAAAATGTGTTTAGTTTATGTAAGATCCAAGTTTTATCAAAACTTATACCTTTCACTTGGTTCTATCGAAAAACCACTCATAGATCTTTAGATCTACAAGTTTGAAACCTTCTTTTGTTCTTTATTTTTCAAGAAACATGTATTTATTCGAGTTCATAGTTATGTGTGGATGATTCCATCATCCACAACATTTCTAACTTTCACATCTTGCTAGTTCATGTCTTTAACCATGATCTAGCAAGTCCATGTGATGATCCATACTATTTTTACTAGCAAACAACAACAATAATCATAACCACACAAGAACAACATAATTTCATCTTCATTTTAACACAACTTCATCTCTAGTTAGTTTATACTTCAAGACTTTGTTTATGTTCTTTAGAGTTCTTATATTTTCACAATTATGTCAACTATTAACCAACAAAAATATGAAGAGTATGAAGATCTAAGGCACTTACTACTAGCACTAGGCTAGGGAAGTTCAAGAGCGTAAAAGTGATGGATAAAAGAAAATGAGAGCGGTCCTTGAAATTTCGAACACGCCAAGCTTACTTGTATGAACACTTACACCTTTGGATGCCCTTAGATTGGATGATGAAACTTGTATGATGGTGGTGGCGTGTGGTGTGGGGGTCGGCCGAACACAAGGAAGAGGAGGGAGAGAAGAGTGAGTTTTTTGATGTTGTGAATGAAATGATCATGGTCTTCAAGTCTCTTCTTATAACCACTAATCAGCATTAACCATTGTATATAGTGTTCTATTATCCAACAACACAATCAATTAAAATAATCAAGAAATCAAAAGGTGGGTCACCCTTTGTGACCGTCGCCCAAGGGGGGGGGGGGGGTTGGGGTTGGTTTCTAATGATCTAGTTATAATCTAGTTAAGATTTCAAATGTTAAATTAGTGTCTTTTGTGTATTATTAATTATATAGTGTGTTAGGGTGTTCGGGGTCCCTAACTAGCTCAGAAAAATAAAAACAATGTGTTTAACAATATTTTTGTGTTCCGGGTAAAGTCCGGTTGTTTGGTTGGGTGTTGTCCCGTTAAAGTGCTAAATTAATCCAGAAAGTGTCTTTTATATTACTTGTAGTGACACATTTAATTCCCAACACTTTGGAAAGTATCTAGGACTATTTTGTCAAGTTTTTGCACTATACTAGCATTATTAATGCTGAATTTTTGTTATTTAGTGCATAATTCTGCATTTAAAGTATGTTTTTAGCACTTCTCGGCACTATAACTATCACCTAGTGACGCAGTTTTATGGTCCTCACTTCCCTACACTCCCTACTAGTGTAGTACTCTATCTCTGGCTCATACTGGCCTCAAAACATTGTCTGTCTAGGTGTTGGCATTGTCAGCCTGTTTTCTGGGTTATCCGCTCAGTGTGCTAACTGTGCTTTGTGCATCAAGTTTGTCACTAAAGTTTGTGTATAATAAATGGAGTGACAGTATGAAATGTGATGCATATGTATGTATGTGACAGAAATCAGAAGCAGTTTAATCATAGTTGTAATCAAGCACAATTATTAAGCACAAATTAAATATTAATTAAGTGTACGTATACCTGTAAATGTGAGGGTTGTCACACCCAGTGACAACAAGCGCAAGTGGGATGGAAATTCAAGCAAAGGTTCTACTTCGTTCCAGTCTCAGTCTCAACAGCAAAGGACAGACGACTTCAAGAGCCCTGGTCAGCAATCTTCAGGTAATCAGAATCAGGGTTAGGGTGGATACAGGGGAAATCACCCTAAGTGCAATCGATGTAATTTGCACCACAGCGGGCCATGCAACAAGGGTCGTTGTCAGAGATGTAACAAGCTGGACCATGAAGCCAAGGATTACAGGAGCTCACGCCCTGCAAATCAGAATCGTCAACAGCATCCCCAAGCTCCACAGAGTCAACAGCAGCAACAGCAGGGTAACAGGGGATGCTATCAGTGTGGTGCTGAAGGTCACTTCAAGAGAAACTGCCCCCAGTTGAACCAGGAACAGAACAACAACAACAATCAGGGGAACGGAAACAATAATGGGGGAAACAATAATGGCAATGGTGCCAGGGGACGTGCGTTCATGATTGGGCAGGGTGATGCAAGGAACGATCCCAACGTTGTGATGGGTAAGTTTCTTCTGGATGACTTCTTTGTTACTTATTCGATTCGGGTGCCGATACTAGTTATGTGTCCTTAAAAGTTAGTCAAATGCTTAAGCGCACCCCAACACTTTTGAACACCAAACACATGGTAGAGCTAGCAAACAGTAAAAGTTTAGAGGCCACACACATAGTTATGGGTTGTAATCTTGTTCTTGCTGACCAGACCTTTTCTATCGACCTCATTCCTATCATTCTGGGTAGTTTCGACGTTGTTATTGGGATGGATTGGTTGTCTCAACATCAAGCAGAAATTCTTTGCAAGGAGAAAATTGTCCGCATCCCTCGTTCTGATGAAGGACCCATCGTGATTCATGACGACAAGAGTGGTGCTGTTGTGGGCATCATCTCTTTCCTTAAGGCCCAGAAGTGTTTGCGAAAGGGCCACACTGCTATTCTAGCCCTCGTTTCTGATGCATCCTCGAAAGAAAAGAAGATAGAAGACATTCCTATTGTGCGCAACTTTCCTGAGGTATTTCCTGAGGAATTATCTGGTCTTCCGCCTCATCGTCAAGTCGAGTTTCAAATCGAGCTAACTCCTGGAGCAGCGCCCATAGCTCGTGCACCTTATCACTTGGCTCCATCAGAACTAGCAGAATTGTCCACTCAATTGCAAGAACTCTTGGACAAGGGTTTTATTCGTCCTAGCTCTTCGCCTTGGGGAGCTCCAGTCTTGTTTGTGAAGAATAAAGATGGTACATTTCGAATGTGTATTGACTGTCGTGAATTCAACAAAGTGACCGTGAAGAATCGTTATCCTCTCCCACGTATTGATGATCTATTCGACCAGTTGCAAGGGTCGAGCTTCTACTCAAAGATTGATCTGAGATCAGGCTACCATCAGTTGAGGGTTCGAGACGAGGATATCTCCAAGACAGCATTCAGAACTCGTTATGGGCACTAAGAGTTTCTAGTCATGCCCTTCGGATTGACGAACGCACCTGCGGTCTTCATGGATCTCAGGAATCGAGTGTGCAAACCTTACCTGGATAAGTTTGTTATTATTTTCATCGACGACATCCTGATCTATTCTAAGAGTCAAGAGGAGCACGAACATCATCTGCGTCTTATTCTGGAACTTCTTCGAGCAGAACAGTTGTACGCTAAATTTTCGAAATGTGACTTTTGGCTTCGTGAAGTCCATTTCTTAGGCCACGTGGTGAATGCGGATGGGATTCACGTTGATCCATCCAAGGTTGACTCGATCAAGAACTGGCCTGCGCCCCATACACCAACAGAAATCCGCCAATTCTTGGGTTTGACCGGCTACTACCGAAGGTTCATCAAGGATTTCTCAAAGATTGCGCAACCTCTCACTTCACTGACTCAGAAGGGTGTCACCTATTGTTGGGGTGATGTACAGGAGTCCGCATTTCAGCAACTAAAGGAGAGACTTTGTAGCGCGCCTATTCTTTCGTTACCTGAAGGCAAAGATGATTTTGTGGTTTATTGCGACGCGTCAATACAAGGACTGGGGTGTGTGTTAATGCAACGGGAGAAAGTCATTGCTTATGCATCGCGCCAACTTAAAATTCACGAAAGGAACTACACTACTCATGATCTGGAGCTGGGAGCTGTTGTTTTTGCACTCAAGATATGGAGGCATTACCTGTATGGTACCAAGTGCACCATTTACACCGATCACATGAGTCTCCAACATATCTTCAAACAAAAGAAGTTGAACATGCGACAGTGTCGATGGATCGAGCTTCTGAATGATTACGAATGCATGATCAAGTATCATCCGGGCAAAGCCAATGTTGTGGCCGATGCCCTCATTCGGAAAGAGACTAAACCTAAGCGTGTACGTGCGTTACAGCTTACCATTCACTCTAGTCTTCCTGCTCAGATACGAGATGCACAGGTTGAAGCATTGAAGGCAGAAAACTTCAGGGCTGAGTCTTTGCGAGGATCGAGGAAACAGTTAGAACAAAAGGAAGACGGCGCTTACTACGTGACAGGACGCATTTGGGTTCCACTCTATGGTAATCTACGTGAACTTGTGATGGATGAAGCACACAAGTCTTGTTATTCGGTACATCCTGGTTCGGATAAGATGTACCACGATCTCAAGACTACCTATTGGTGGCCTAGTATGAAAGCCAATATAGCAACCTACGTTAGCAAATGCTTGACTTGTGCGAGAGTCAAAATCGAGTATCAGAAACCATCAGGTCTACTTCAACAACCAGAAATACCGAAATGGAAATGGGAGCAAATTTCCATGGACTTTGTAACTGGCCTGCCTAGATCTCAACACGGAAATAATACCATTTGGGTGATCATGGATCGACTGACCAAGTCTGCACATTTCCTGGTATCAAGGAAATGGATAAGTTTTCTACTCTAGCAGACATCTACCTAAAGGAAGTAGTATCAAGGCACGGAGTGCCAACCTCCATCATTTCTAATCGTGACTCATGTTTTACATCTGAACTGTGGCAAGCTATGCACAAGTCCTTTGGCTCTTGATTAGACATGAGCACGGCGCATCATCCACAGACGGATGGGCAGTCTGAACGCACCATCTAAACCCTTGAAGACATGCTTAGGGCATGTGTGATCGACTTTGGTAACGACTGGGAAAAACACCTCCCGTTAGTGGAGTTTTCGTATAACAACAGTTACCACACCAGTATCCAGGCTGCCCCGTTTGAGGCCTTGTACGGACGGAAATGTCGATCACCTCTTTGTTGGGCAGAGGTTGGCGACAGCCAGATCACTGGCCCAGAACTTGTAGTAGATACAACAGAGAAGGTTGCTCAGATACGACAACAAATGGCGGCAGCTCGTGACCGTCAGAAAAGCTACGCTGATATTATTGAGTGCTACTTAAAGTTTCACCTTGGAAGGGTGTAGTCCGTTTTGGTAAACGAGGCAAACTCAACCGGCGTTACGTCGGGCCTTTCGATATTATTGAGAAAATTGGCAAGGTGGCCTACAAGCTGAATCTACCTGCAGAACTCAGCGGAGTTCACAACGTATTCCATGTGTCGAATCTGAAGAAGTGTATGTCAGATGAGACCCTCATAGTTCCTCTCAAGGAACTCACTATCGACGATCAGTTGCGATTCGTCGAGGAACCTGTAGAGATTACAGACCGAGATATTAAGGTTCTCAAGCGTACTAGAATACCTCTTGTTCGAGTTCGCTGGAACTCCCGTCGTGGCCCAGAGTATACCTGGGAACAAGAAGATCAGATGAAACTCAAGTATCCCCAGTTGTTCGAGAAAAGTGCAACCACAACTGAGGCTGAAGTTACTGCGGAATTTCGGGACGAAATTCCAAACCAACGGGGAGATGATGTGACACCCCAGGAAAACCACACAACCTATCTAGCTTCCTCAGTAACAACGTGCTAGATTTCGGGACGAAATTTCTTTCAACTTGGGGATGATGTGACAACCCATAACTTCGAGGTATAAATCGTTCGTTTCACTCTTACAAATAAGTATATACTTATCTATTTTTTTCCGACAAATTAAATTTATACTCATTTAGTTTATGGTGTGCAAACGTGTAGTCGAAACCAAGTTTATTTGGTGATGAACATACCCGAACCGTTTGAACCATGACATAACCTGCATAACTCGAAACTTTTGAGGCCCGAACCCTTAGCGTGGATATTATACACCTATGTTAGTGGTTGGTTATAAATCTTTATTAGTTATTAATATGTTTAAAATAATAATAATAATAATAATAATAATAATAATAATAATAATAATAATGTTAATAATAAAAATAAATTACATAATTAAACTAAACCCAAACCAACTTCCCCACTCCCCATGTACGTATACATATAAAAGTTGCTGCTCAACTTGTTTCGGCCCAAACAGCACCCTCGAGTATGTGCAGCCCAACTTTGTTTCTTTCCCTCCACGTTTATCACCGGCCCGACTTCCTAAACCGCCTCAAATCCCTATCCTTCATATAAGGAGACGATCGTATCTTGGTTGTTCACTTCCCCTACACCGTAAACCTTAACTGTAGCGCCAAACCGCTGTATGCAACCTCCGTTCGACGTCTGTTGACTCCGGAGCAACCGTCCAAGATCACCACTGGTAAGTGCCTCCCACTTCGTAGTCTCATCTTAGGGTTTCGTTATCTCGGTTACGCCTCGACCTCGACTTATGTCATGCAAGAGAATAGGTTTATATATGCGAGTGTTGTATTATTATGTGCATCGATATGTGTTGGAATAGATTATAGTTTGACTTCTGTTCATGCATGGTTAGTCTAATATTGCCCTTGATTGGATCGAACTCCCTTGATATATATTATGTGGCTAGTCTAATATTGACTTCTGTGATGTTATGTGTTGTTATGAAATATGGAATGATGATAAAGATGAAACTCGTTAGTTGGTTATCGGCTGCCAGTAGGGTTGCACGAAGGAACAGGGCCGGCCCGTAAGGCTTATCAACCTAGACTAAGGCCTAGGGCCACGCAAAAACAAAGGCCTCCAATTTTATTTCTTTTCATATATTAGACTTGTGTTTTTTTTTTGCCATTTAAACAACGTTTCTAGGCACAATATTTAGAATTTTACGCTAGAAGTCCGCACTGTCCACGCACGCAACACATCAACCCTAGTTGGCGTCTTTTGAGTAAGCAATGTGAAATTGATCGCGGATTGAGCGAAGTTAGGGCCGATATTAGGAAAAGTCACCGCTCTGGTTATTCGATGTCTCAAATCTCAATTCATTTATACCAATAATAAGGCCCTGACTTTGTAGTTCGCTTAGGGCCTCCAGAAACGTTGGAACGGCTCTGCGAAGGAATAGGTGTATTGCTTGATTGTGTTGCTTGGTATCTATGGTTAATAATTATGAGGGAATGTGTTGATATGATAGCGGCTAGAGTGCTCAATTGGTGATTCGTTTTGCATGATGTGGAGTCTTGATGAATAATTATGTTAGTGGGTAATTTCGAATATTGATATAAGATAATAATTACTATTGATGATAAAGTGTAGTCATGGGAATTTTTATGAAAGTGTTGGAGAAACAGCTTTGCATTAATTGAGGCTTTGTTCTTCTCGAATCAAATTGAAACCTGGGAATGCACATCTGGGTGTTCCCTTGAATACTTAATTTTATGCTTTAATGGTGTGTACAAGCAAATGAGCTCACGGTACAACTGTATGATTGTTTGAATATATTGGATAGGAACTAGGATGTCATGTGATTTATTTAAAAAGGTGGGTATATGCTCGTTGTCTTTTTCTGATCAAAGGAACGCATAGACTAATGTATTGGGCTTAGTTACTGTTCATTGTATACATGTTTAACTGTTACTGCTATGATACATGAAAATGATGCTACACATAATAATACAAAATACATGATGGCTATTTCTTGTACACTGCTTTTGGACTACGTGATAAACGTGAAATACATGTATGCTTGGTATAAACTGTTACTTGATTGATGCGTGTGCACTGTTTGATAAATACGTGTTAGATACGTGCAGGAACTTTGTGTTTTATTCGAAACCGATAAATGAGTAACTGGTAATCATATTAGGACGTGATTGACCAACCTTGACCGCTAGCTATTTTTAAGAGTCAAACCGAGCAAAACGAAGGTGAGTTCACACTCTTTATAAGGCATGGGATTCCCGGTGGTTGGGAATAGGTTAAAGAACTAAAACGGAACCTACATATTCTCCTTGGGTAGGATATGTACCTCCATCCTCCATGGGTAGGATGCCAATGTTAATCATGCGTATTCTCCTTGTGTAGAATACGTACGTTCGTCCTCCTTGGGTAGGACAACAACCTTAAACTTACTAGACAGAACTCTATCATGAAGTCCCTCATTTTTATATCGACTTAATCGTCGGGTCAATGGCGAGCGGGTCATTAGTTAATAGCGCTATTAGGGTTGACAAGCCTCACACCGTGCCGGTAGGACGGGCGTGTACTAATGGATCTGGGCACTCAGTCAATGATGATAGACATTGACTTAGGGCACAACTTACTTTCGTCAGTTGTCGATATGGTAACGGTCTAGTGGTTCACATGGGGAAGCCCACACTGATTATGGATATGGTTTGGGAAACAAAGATACTGGTTAACCCGTGGTTTACAAAACAACTTATGATTTTCAAAACAAACTTTTAAAACTAAACAACCAACTGTGAACTCGCTCAACTTTATTGTTGACTCCTTGTTACATGCCTTGCAGGTCGTTAGGTATTTATGGAGCTTGCACGAGGAGACGTGATCATTGTGGGGCATGGGCAGTGGTGTGCCATGCTAAACATTTAAACTTTATGAACTTATTGAACTTATGTTTTTGTTTTACGTTTTATGCTTCCTCTGTTTAACTTGAATTTGGTTAACTTGTTTTTGAACACCAATTATATTATGTGGTTGAACTTTTATTTAATTTACTATATTGTTCAATATGATTGGTGGCTTGATCCTGGTCAGTCACGCCTCATGCGGTGATACTCCGCTTGTGGATTTTGGGGGTGTGACAGATAGGGGTGGTGGTATAGTGGGGATTATAGAGAGAGAGCAGAGTTTATAAAGAATATGACAAATGACCATTTTGCCCCTGAGAAAAAGGACAAAATAGCAGGCTTTTTTTGAAAAATCTGAGTTGATTTTGTTTTTAGACTAAAATGGCAATAAAAGTGAAAGCACAGGGACCCAGATTTAAAAAGTTTGAGATTTGGACTAAAATGACAAAAGTGCCCAAACCACAGGGACCAAAATGGCAGTTTACTCTTTTTTTTAAAATTAAGTATTTAATCGAGTATATTTCAAATTCAAACATTAAGCCTTAACTAATAAGTAAATTATATTATTTGTATCTAAGATAATGAGTAGAATGGAGAATATTCAAGTTACACAAATTCAAATACGACATAGTTAGAGTTAGGGTCTGTTTGGTATGGCGTAATGGAATAGATTGGGGAATGGAATGGACGAGGTAATGGAATGGAGAAAGGAATGAAATAGATTATTACATTCCATAGTCTTGTTTGATTACCATGCCAGAAAGGAATAAATCATTACCTTGTGTTGTTTGGCAGGTAAGAAAAAAAGGAATGAGTTAAATCGTCTTGTGTTGTTTGGCAGGTAAGAAAAAAGGAATGAAATAAATCGACGACGGGTGGTGGCGGTGATCGGTGCCGGCTAGTGGCGGTGGCCGCGATGGGTGGCGGTGGGTGGTGGTGGGTGACGGTTGTTAGCGGTGGCGGCAGCGATGGCCGGGATTGGCGGTGGTCTGAGGTGGCGGGTGGCGTCGATGGTGGTCAAAGGTGGTGGCAACGGGTGGTGATGGCGACGAAGACGGTGGGTGGTGGTGGTCGACGGTAGCGGGTGGTGGCGACGAATGATGGTGGTGGTGGTCGGCGGAGGATGGCGGTTGTCACACCCCCAAAATCCACACGCGGAGTATCACCGCTTGGAGGCGTGACATGACCAGGATCGAGCCACCAATCATATTGAACAATTCAATTAAGTAAATAAAACCAAACATAATACGATTGGTGACCAAAGCTAGTTAACCTTGTCTGGTTTAAACAGCGGAAGCATAAACGTGAGTTCAAAACATAAGTTCACAGTTCATAAGTTTAAAGTCTCAAACATAAGTTCCATAGGTTTATAAAGTTCAATTATTAAGTATGGGATATAACAACCCATGTTCCACAACGACTCCTTCCCCGTGCATGCTCCAAGCATTTAGCGACCTGTAAGGCATGTAACAACTAGTCAACAACAAAGTTGAGTGAGTTCACGTTTGGTTGTTTAGTTAATGAGTTCGTATCAGGAATCGGAAGTTCGTTTCATAACCAAGTATTACCCATTATTCTTGATTCCCAAACCTTTACGATATTTAGTGGGGGCTTCCCATTATGTATGTTACTAGACTAGGCGTATCCATAAGAGTCCTTCCCAATCCGAGGACGGTGTTAAGTATGAGTGTACGTAGGTTTTACGTACGTGCCCTTCTCATCCGAGGACAGTAGTAAGTGTGAGTGTACGTAGGTTTTACGTACGTGCCCTTCTCAATCCGAGGACAGTAGTAGGTAGTCTAGTAGTGTTGGTAATATAAGTAGAGTGATAGTACGAGTAGTTATTCAATCCCATTCCCAACCACCGGGAATCCCATGCCTTAGTAAGGGTGTGAACTCACCTCGGTTTGCTCGGTTAGATTCTCAATATAGCTAACAGTCAAGGTCGGTCAATCACGTCCTAGTATGATTTACCAGTTAGTCATTTAGTGGCTTTCCAATAGAACACAAAGTTCCTACACGTATCTATCACATAACATGCATCACTGTAACGGTTTATGCCCATCTAAGTTTCCCGTCCATTCCCCACTCAAAATCAAACATACGATAATGCACATAACATATATAACATGTCAAATCATTT
>JARYGA010006147.1:0-29582 GCA_030545235.1 Helianthus tuberosus
GAAGGATCAAGCGGAAGGAGCAGCTGGTGGTGATGATGCTGTGAAGGTGTAGGCTGCAACAATGGGCGATGATGGAAATTTCTAGACGTGGCCGGAGCCCATTTTTTATGGCTTAATGTTTTTTGGTTGTTGATGTTTTTGAACAATGGTTTGTACTTAAACAATAGTATTAGGGTTAAGGATCACTGATCCTTTGAACAATAGTGGGGTGACAAAGGTGGATGGGTCCTTCTGTTTGCGGAGGATGAAGCCTTTGGTGCCCCTCGCCTTTAAATTCCTGCACTACTTGGAACTTATTAACATGGACACCCTTTACCTACCCCAGCGGACGGGCCACGTATTGCTGGTAGATGCTTGGGGTAGGTAATTTTGACAACCTTTGACTGGTTAACCTTTTGATAAATAAATAAAACTTTAATCCTTTGGCTTATCTTGTATTGTTCATTCTAAATTTATTTACCTTTTAATGATCATTGCATACTACTTTTGAATTTGCAAATCAATAATGTAAGAATTAGCTTGTGTTAAAAAAATTAGGATATGATCAAGGATCAAATATCCTATAATCGAAAAGTTCAAAAAGTTAGACAATTTTAGGATCACATATCCTGTTGTCAAAGAATAAGGGTAACATAAATAAACCACGAATAAAGTTAAAGTATATAAAGGTCATACCAGAGAATCCAAGTTAGGATCCTATATCCTTAATGCATACTATTGTGACAGTTATAAGACAAACCCTTGTGAAAAGTTAGGATCCAGGATCCTTAACTGTTTAGCTTTAGAAACCTGAAATGAGACATAACTTGGGACTAAGCCAATTGTAAAAAGAAGAGTTAGTATATGGGGACAAGCCTAACAATCTGGGGACAAGCCCAATAAACTGGGGACAAGCCCAAAAACTGGGGACAAGCCCAAAAAACTGGGGACAATCCCAAAGAACTGGGGACAAGCCCAAAGGATCTTGTGTAACTGGAGTATGGCCCACACTGGCGACTATCCAAACTTAGTGACATGAAAATGCCAAAACCTTAGCTAACGTGAAAACGTTAGAAACCTTAGGAACGGATGTATGGTACGTCTACCATTATACTTAGGATCCTGAATACAGCCAGTACAATGAAATTGTCAGCCCCTAAAGCGGGTACTGGTCCCATTGCCTTTAACTGAACCAGGATCATCGTGCGCTACTGGCGAAGGTAGTAGATACCTTAAACTGGGGACAAGCCCATATAATTGGGGATAATCCCAAAAAGTGGGGACAAGCCCATAAAACTTAGGAGACTTCTGTGGATACTTGATCCTTTGTCAAGGATACATCAATCTTCTGTAAACTTAGGACTTAGTAAAAAAAGGATAAAGGATCCAAGATCCTTCTCCTTGTAATAAAATAAATTGGAGGATTAGGTAAATTAAAACCAGATCATTACCAGAGTGAGGATCATCTATCCTCTGAGGATCCTTCATGGATATCAGGTATGAAGACAGCCAAGGATCCTAAATCCTTCTCACATGAAATACCTCTTCAAATGGACAGCATTCCAAGCTCTTGGTAGCAAATCTCCTTCCATTGTTAATAATCGATATGCCCCCTTTCCTGCTTCAGCTTCAATAAGATAGGGGCCTTCCCACTTTGGTGCTAATTTGTCATCAGCAGGAGTTGTGGTATTTTAAATGCTTTCCTCAACACCATATCACCAACTTGAAACTTTCTGATCCTGACATTCTTGTTATAAGCTCCAGCCATCCTTTGTTGATAACTGGCCAATCTTATCCTTCCCAAGTCCCTGAGCTCTTCTATGGTATCCAAGTCTTGAACCAAGTTTTCAGCATTTCCTTCAGGATCACGGATGCTTGTTCTAGTAGTAGGAACCACCATCTCTGTAGGGATCACTGATTCTGCTCCAAACACTAAAGAAAACGGAGTCTGGCCAGTAGCATTCTTGGGAGTTGTCCTATCAGCCCATAGCACATAAGGTAGCTCTTCTGCCCATTTTCCTTTCTTGGATCCAAGCTTCTTCTTCAAGTTGTTGATGATGATCTTGTTGGATGATTCTGCTTGACCATTAGCTTGTAGGTGGAATGGTGTTGATGTTATCATCTTAATCCCCAGCTGTCACAAAAGTTAGTAGTTCTACTCCCAATAAATTGGGATCCATTATCACAAACAATTTCAGAAGGAATACCAAATCTGGTAATAATATTTCTTTTAATAAAGGATATCACTTCTTTCTCTCTGACTTGAGCAAAAGCTTCAGCTTCTATCCACTTGGAAAAGTAATCAGTCATGGCAAGCATAAACACTTTTCCTCCTGGTGCTTTGGGAAGTTTGCCAACTATATCCATTCCCCATCTCATGAATGGCCAAGAAGAGGATATAGGATGCAGTGGCTCTGCTGGTTGATGAAGGATATTGCTATGTCTCTGACAAGCATCACATTTCTTGGCATAATCCACAGCATCCTTCTTCATAGTAGGCCAATAGTATCCTATCCTGAGGATCCTTGAGAACAGTGCTCTGCCCCCTGTGTGGTTTCCACAACCTACTTCATGAAAATCCTTTAGGACTTCTTGAATTTCAGGATCCTCAATGCACCTTAGATATGGACCTGCAAGAGATCGTTTATATAACATGTTATTTAATATTGTAAATTGAGATACCTTGACTTTGAAAGCTCTAGGGTTTTCTCCTCTAGGAATCTCTCCATGTTGTATATATCTCATGATTGGGAGTATCCAGGATCCTGAATGTGACTGTGCATCATCACTAGGCATGATTGCAGAATCCTCCACTATTTCCATAGTTGTGTGATCCTCAATAGCAGGAGTCAAAATGTGGATGATGGGAATTTTAGTATCCTCTGGAATCTTCAATGATGATCCAAGATTGGCCAATGCATCAGCTTCTGCATTTTCTTCTCTGGGTACCTGTGTCAAACTAAAAGAAGCAAAAGAGTTTGCCAATTTCTTGACTATCTCTAAATATTTGATTAGTCTTTCACCTTTAACAACATAAGATCCATTAAAGTGATTAGTAATTAACAATGAATCCACATGTACCTCAAGATACCTAATCCTCATTTGCTTGGCAATTTGCAAACCAGCTATCAAGGCTTCATATTCAGCCTCATTATTAGTAGTTTGAAACTCACAAGAAATGGAATGGGGTATTATGTCCCCCCGTGGTGATTTTAGTAGTACTCCTAGTCCAGTTCCCTTGATGTTAGAGGCTCCATCTGTGAAGAGTATCCAAGGATCATTGGTCTCTTCAAGCTGCTGAACTTCTAACTCGGCTTCCCTTTGTAGATCACTACTGAAATCTGCCACAAAGTCAGCTAGGGCTTGGGATTTAATGGCAGTTCTTGGCTCATATCTTATATCATAGGCACTAAGCTTCACTGCCCACTTGGCCATCCTTCCTGACATTTCAGGTTTCCTGAGAACATTCTTAATTGGAAATTTAGTCTTAACAATGATAGCATGGGTTTCAAAATAATGGCGTAATTTAGTAGATGCCATAAGCAAAGCAAGGATAAGTTTTTCTAAATGTGAATACCTGGATTCAGCATCAAGCAAACTTTTACTTACATAATATACAGGATGTTGTGTACCTTCGTGATCCTTAACAAGGACTGCACTTACCGCCTTAGAAGAGACTGCCAAATATAAGGATAATATATCCCTTTTTTCTGGTTTCATTAAGGCTGGAGCTGAGGATAGGTAATCCTTAAGGGATTTGAGAGCATTCTCATGCTTTTCAGTCCATTCAAATTTCTTGTTCTTCCTCAGGATGTCATAGAATTCCTTGCACTTTTCTGATGACTTTGAGATGAACCTGTTCAAGGCTGCGATCCTCCCTGTCAACCTTTGCACATCCTTGGCATTGGCAGGAGATTCAATATTCACAATCGCCTTAATTTGCTCTGGACTTGCCTCTATGCCTCTTTTAGTCACCATGTAACCTAGGAATTTTGCCTGCTTTAACACCAAAGTGACACTTGGAAGGATTCAATTTCATATTGAATTTATCAAGGATATCAAATGCTTCCTCCAAATCTCTTAGGTGATCCTCAGCTCTCTTGGACTTAACCACCATGTCATCTATATAGAATTCCATAGTGTGTCCAATTTTTCCTTAAACATCATATTGACTAGCCTTTGATAAGTAGCACCTGCATTTCTTAGTCCAAATGGCATAGCAATATAACAATAGATACCAGTTGGGGTCATAAAGGCTGTATCCTCTTGATCAGATGGTTCCATCTGAATTTGTTGAAATCCAGATGAAGCATCCATGAAAGTTAACAACTCATGACCCGCAGTAGCATCCACCATGGAGTCAATATGGGGTAATGGGAAAGGATCCTTGGGACATGCCTTGTTTAAATCAGTAAAATCGAAACATACCCTCCATTTTCCGTTTTTCTTTTGAACAACAACCACATTGGCTAACCACCTTGGATACTTAACCTCTCTAATCATACCTGCTCTTAGCAGCTTGTCTACCTCCTCCTGGATAATGGCATTCCTCTCAGGTGCAAACTTTCTCCTCTTTTGATGTATGGGTTTGAATGACCTGTCAATGCCAAGCTTATGAGTGATAATATCTTTAGAGATACCTGTTATGTCTTCGTGCTTCCAGGAAAAGGTAGTTTTTCTCTTCTTGAGGAAGGATACTAAATCCTGTTCGATGTTGCTGAGGATCACGGGTCCTATAAAGACCTTGGATTCAGGATCCTAAGGATCCATTAGGATATCTTTCACATCTTGTTCTCTTTCCTCCAGGACATCTCTTGGAGGATGCTTTAATTGCTATTGCTCTCTGGGTCTTGAGGCTGGTTTCATCGATGAAGTGTAGCAATTCTTGGCTTCTTGTTGGTCACTCTCAATCTTCACCACACCCCACGGGCTAGGGAGCTTTACACATTGATGATATGTAGATGGAACTGCTTTCATGTCATGTATCCATGGCCTGCCAAGGATAACATTGCAACAGGATAAGCAATCTATAACACAAAATTTTTGAAAAGAACTAAGTCCCTCTATGTAAATGGGAAGTTTAATGTCCCCCAATGTGTTCTTGGTTTCTCCACTGAATCCCATAAGAACTGATGATCTTGGGATGATATCTGATTCAGGAATGTTCATCTTCTTGAGGACATCAAGTTGAATGATGTTTACTGAGCTTCCTCCATCAATCAAGATCCTGCAAACAAAATGATTAGATATAAACAAAGTAATAACAAGACCATCATGATGAGATCCTGAATATCCACACGATCATCCTCATCAAAAGTTATAACTTTCTCCTGTGTAAGGGTCGAGGTTTGAATGGGTCTATCCCCATTATCTATCTTGGTCTATTTGGCATGCCTCTTGGCTGCTGAAAAGGAAGTGCCACATATGTCTGATCCACCAGATATGAAGTTGATAATTTGTGCATCAGCAGGAGGAGCAGGAGCTCTTTCTGGAACTTTTTCAGGATCCTGGATCCTTGACTTTTTCAGGCAAGTATTTTCATCCATTCAAGAAGCTTTCAAAACCCCAAGATCAACAACTTTTCTTTTCTTTAAATCATCATTAAGATCATCCCTAGCCATTAGTGCTAGAAGTATGCTTCTAAAATCCCCTTTTTTCATACTTATTTATGTATTATTTGGTTAAAGAACATGTAATAAACTAAATAATCATACAAAATAATATGAAAATACAAAGAAGCAAAATAATAATCATGATATGAAAGTGTGTTTATGTTGTGATTTAAAGATGACTACTTACATATTTGATCTAGTTTTGATGATTAGCATACAAATAACTTGTTAGATGATGTTTAAAAACATAATCTAACAAGTGTACATGAAAATGTTTAAGGGTTTTGTTAAACATAAATGTTTAGATGGATGATCATCATCTTTGATTTTGTTAAAGTATATAAGGTTTTTCACTAAAAATAATACTTTTACAAAGTTATAAAAAGAAACATACAAGATGGGTTTTTATAAAAAGTTTGTTAAAACTAGAAGTAAAGCATGGATTTTGAACTAGTTAACTTATGTTATGATCATACCAAAACCCTACATGTTATTGATTTCATCTTGTTAAGATTTTGATATAAATCTCATATGTTTTTATTAAGAAAAATATGAGAAGATTATTGGTGATTTTATAAAAAAAAGATATGTTTTATATAAACATGGCAAAGTATATATTTCAAAGGAAATATGGCCATTTTTCTTAAAAATCATAAGTTATAAAAACTATTATTTTTGACAAAATCTTTATTACATTAAAAAGATTTTAAAGAATAGTTTTTATAAAAGTAAAGTTTGATATAAATATATATTTTTGATAAAATATATATTTAGTTAACTTAACAACTTATGTGCTATGTGTTATTTGTTTGTATTAGTTATATGTATGATAACTAGGAACTTGAATACAATGGTACAAATGAACACCATGTACATTTTGACTAAAGTCTTACAAGACTACATTTAAATACGCCTCATAAACAACTTACGGACAGTACGAGCCTTCGGACACAACTTGGTCAAAACGGACGACGGGCGAATCTATAAACATATCGCCATTCCGAGGAGTTACTACGACGCTTAGGCGATCTTTCGACCCGAATACATACAAATCACCGACAACAATATCCGGATGTTTTAAAACTTATAAAAACTATTATGTATTCTTTTAACTAAAAAGCCCATACTTAGTAACTTTTATAAAAATAAAAGAATATATTTTTACATATGGGCTTATTTTATACAAATGGGCTTATCATCCTAATTGGGCTTAACATAAATACATGGGCTAAGCCCAATATCAAGACTCATGGGCTAAGCCCAAAACCAAACATATGGGCCAAGGCCCAATAACATTAAGCCTAATAACATTTGGGCCCAACACTATTTAGGCCCAACACTATTTAGGCCCAACACTATTTAGGCCCAGTACTATTTAGGCCCAGTACTATTTGGGCCCAATAACATGAATTCTTGGGCTAAGCCCAATGACATATAATTGATAAAAATACAATTATACAATTTACTTATACAAAACACGAAATCAAGAAGACAAGACCCGATAATACAACTCACAAGATACAAGATTACATATATATATTTGGTGAAATATATATATATATATATATATATATATAACAGTTTAACAAATCATACATCTAATACACAGTTCAACGAAAAACAAAGACATACAAGTCTTACACACATTCAAGACACAAGACTTGTATTCAAGTCATCTATAAAGACCGAAGTGTCTAACAAATATAAGAACATTTGTAGGTCGCAACACTATTCAGGACGACCGCACGTGAGATCATAGTTACTCCTATTCACGGACGCGATTCTGTGAGTTCATGTCCCCTATTCATTTTAAATGGAGTTAATTACATAGTTAGTCCCTGTGGTTTGCACAAAATAACAAACTTAGGTACTAATAGTTTAAAATCACCTTCTAGGGTATTAACTTTTCATTTTGTAACGTTTGGAGGTATTAACTTCTAAGGTAATAACATAGGTAGTCCCTGTGGTTTGCACAAAATAACATACTTAGGTACTAACAAAATGTGATTTTAAGCCTAAAAATAAGCTTAATACCCTCAAACGTTACAAAATGAAAAGTTAATACCCTAGAATGTTATCAGAAACTATTAGTACCTAAGTTTGTTATTTTGTGCAAACCACAGGGACTAACTATGTAATTAACTCTTTTAAATGCTTTACAACTTTACAACTATCGGGGAAAATACATGTTCAATTGTATGTTAAGTCATGGAATGAAACACCTTAGATCATGTGCGATTAGGGTCATACATCTAAGCACCATTAATCCAGTTTGGACCTAGGTACAGAGGGTTAGATCTAATGGGTATTGGCGAGCCCCACTCTTGGTCGTGGACCCATACAGAAGAGTGCGTTTGTGTCCCAGTCGATAGTAGTCGACATGAAATCGTCTAGGTTTGGATTGCTTCCTAATTCGTCACACATATTAATGTCCTCGCGAAACATTAATGATCAACGATTTCATTGACGCTTTACATACTACATCATTTCATACAGATACATTTTATACAACTCATATTTTATGGATACATTTTATACAACTCACATCTTACGGATACATTTTATACAACTCACATTTTACTGATACATCTCATACAACTAAACTGCATGAACTCGCCAACTTTTGTTGATGTTTTCAAACTTAACATGTATTTCAGGAAATTAGTGGACCGTGCAGACATTTCAGTCAAGGAAAGCAAGTATCAAGACTCCATGCCACCATTTGAAGGGCTTGCCCGTTATATACCGCCTCTTTGCGGCGATATAGTGGTCAAAGCCTTGACATTTTAAGACTTACATTTTGATGTATAAAACAATGACAACTTATTTTCATTTGATGGTTGTAACCAATATATTTAACTTATGTTGCGTTCTTTTGAAACGATTATGACAATGGCATTGGAGCTTGTTTTTATTCATTTAGTATGTTCACTTATATTGTTATGCAATGAGAACCGATCTATTCACACCTCGCACTTCCGCTATGAGCGGGTGTGACAATACATTCTTCAGTGAGATGACCGAAATCTTCATGATATGCACACCATTTGGATTTGTCTTTTGTTGCAGCTGGCTTATCACTCTTTCTGGGCCATCTTGCTTTTTCACCTAGATTCTGCATTGCAAGGATTAGTTCATTATTATCAACAGAAAAGCAATATTCAGAAATGGGAGGATAATCCTCATCATCCTCTTCTTGCTCCACTGCATGCACGTTCTGGTTATCAGACTTGTTGTATTATTTAGACTTGTTGTTCCTAAAATAGGATCCTCGCTTTTCCTGCTTCAAGGATCCTGCCAGTCTTTCTTGGATCCTTTTATCATCCTCTAGTCAGATGAATCTAAGGGCCCTGGTTCTCACTTCATCAAGATTCCTGCAATGGGTCATGACAAGATCATCATAGAACAATGAATCCCTAAGTAAACCCATTTTGAAGGCTTCTACAGCCATAGCAATATCCAAATTAGGAATATCTAAGGATTCTTTACTGAATTTAGTGATATAATCTCTAAGTGATTCATTTTGACCTTGTGTTACCGTATATAGATCACTAGTTAAACGTTCAAATTTCCTACTGCATGAGAATTGGCTATGAAACAAGTTAACTAGATTAGCAAAGGAAGTAATAGAGTAAGGGGAAGACTTAGCAACCATTTAAGAGTTGATCCTGTTAGTGTGGATCTGAAACCCTTTCATAGACATGCTTCTTTTAACCTCTCAGGAATGGGATTAATCTCCATCCTTTCTCTGTATTGAGCTACATGCTCTTCTGGATCCGTTGAGCCATCATATAGCTTCGTGGTTGGTATTTGAAACCTCTTCGGTATTTCTGCATCACAAATAGGTGGTGCAAAACGAGATATCTTGTGACTCCCATCTGGAATTTCAGGAATGGGCTTAACCACTCCTGGAACACTAGATATCATATCCTTAAGCTTTTGTAACTCTCTGGCCATAGCTTGGTTGATACCTGTATCCTGCACAAAGCCATAGTTAGTATTATAAGAATTATTCAAAGTGTTACCTCCTGAAGGATTCAGGTTTGGGATTCCAGATGTGAATCCATATTGGCGAGATTCTGGTATAATCGAGGGACCAGATGAAGCGATAGTTTGCATAGGTATGAAGTCTCCCAAATGAATCTCTGAACTTCTGCGTTCTGCACTTCTTAAGGATCCTTGATACTGAAAGATATTAGATCCTTGAGGCACCGAAGTTGGGGGTCTTGGAGGATAATCCATGGATCCATGAGCTTGTGATGAGGATCCTTGACCCTGAGATGAGGATCCCTGAACCTGAAACGAGGATCCTGGATGCTGAGAGTAGGATCCTTGAACCGTCTGCGTCCCCATGTATCCTCCTGAACTAGTGAAGGATCCTTGATGCTGAAAGGAGGATCCTTGCGGCTGAAGAGAGGATCCTGAAGGCTGAAAGTAGGATCCTTGAGCCTGAGTCATTGCCGATGATCCATAACGCATTCCCAATGTTCCACCATGATATTGGATATCTGATGCTGTAGAGAGCTGGATAGTTATAACCGGAGTGTCAAAATTCAGTGATCTGTGCACCAATGGAGAGTGATCCTCCGCTGATCTCTTCAATTTCTTGATGTCGTCAATCTCTCGAAGGATCCTGTCATTAGTTTTATCCTGCTGTTGCATGTAATCCCTCATTTACAAAATCAAAGAATAAAGATCATTGTTAGTAGGGCCAGAAGTAACAGCAGAAGTTGGTTTTGGGAAAACGAGGGTTTGTTCTTCGCTGCATTCTCAGCATTCTTCTGGGATCCAAAAGGTGCTAGAGGCAAAGGTGGAATGCCCTGTGAAGAAGTGATCGCTGGCTTGGAGCGTGAAGTGTTCTTCGCTTGGGAAGCCATGTGGTTGAAGGTAATGAAGAGAAATGAACAAAATTTCTCAGAAATGAAGCGCCAATTGCCCCACGGTGGGCGCCAAACTGTTTTGGTCAAAAATCACACAAGGATAATACAACCAAATCCGATTTTGTGAGGTGTGATGCTTGAATAAATGGACAAATGTATGAACAATGTATGAATGAAATGAATGTGGGACACAAGGATTTATACGAGGAAAAAGCCCTTGATCGATGTATGATCTCCGGCACAAAAAACCTCGGGTAATGGAAACTACCGATCACCAATTATATTAAACAAGTAAAAGTTACAAATCGGGATGATAACAAGCTTGTTACAAGGATCACTAATGTGCAAAAAGTGTGAAATCGCCAATAAGTTGCTGAGAGTTCTCGAGTAGTGTGTGTTTGCTAATTGTTCTATCTAATCAAGCTTGTTATCCCCTTATAAAAATGGAAATAATCTAGCTAACTAACAATCCGCAATTCATGCTAGCTTCCCACGACTTCCATAACGGTCATACAAGCCATACACGTGCAGAATAATGGAGCATATTCCCCTAGAATCTCGGCAAGACCAAGTCCCATTCGAATACTCCAGTAAAACAAGTTCAAATATAATGGAAACAACCGTTAGTATAAGGATAATAATGAGGATCCTGGATCCTTAGTCCTGCAACGTCTTCTGAGGATCCCTAATTCAAAACTGAACTGAGGATCCGTGATCCTGGCTGCACTTGAGGATCCGTGATCCTTAGGTTTAAAAAATCCATCCCTAACACCACCCAACAGTACCACTCCCCTTTATTCTCACTTTTTCACAAACCCTACTTCATTCTTCTCCTTCACCTTTCCATATAAGATCCCCTTTCTTTCTGATGTTCATCCTTCTCCTTCTTAACATTTCCATCTCCTCAACAACGTCCGGTAGAGGTTACTTCTATTGGATACATCTGCGTTTGAAACCCTAAATCATGTACCGTCGAGTAGTTGAACAACAGAATATTCATGTAAGATCTATTTTCTCATTCAGAAATTTTATTTGGTTTTATCTATTTTCTCATTCTGAACACGATGAACCCTTTTGTACACTCAGAAGAAGAAGAAGCCCTCCTAGGGTTTCTTATCGTACACGATGAACCCTTTTGTACAAGCTCCTGTTAATCGGTGACACTGTATGTTGTAATAATGTTTTTATTATTGTGCAATATATATATATATATATATATGAATAACTCTGTTTGTAGCTTTTGATTTTGTCTTTCATTTGTTATTGTTTATTCAGATGCTTGCATTGTTGTACCATGTGATCACGAGTAGATTGATTTTGATATGTTTGTAGTTTTTGTTTTTCACAATCTGTTTTGTTGGTTTATTCAATGTTGGATGCTCCTATGTTTCTTGATCCTTTGTTTTTATTCCAACTTTCACACTATTATTCTACCAATCCAAGAAGAATATATAGATTTTACGCTTATTTTTATTATTATTATTATTATTATTATTATTACTATTATTTTATAGACTTTGTTGATTAGAAGTAACCTCTGCCGGATGGTTGTTGGGGAGATGGAAATGTAAAGGAGAATGAGAAGGACGGTAAATTCATTGTTGGATTGTTTATGTAATTAACTAATTTGAGTAGCTTTACTATTCAATTACAGAGGAGTTTTTGAGATTGTTTTCACACTTTATTATTCTTGCAGCAAGTTCCACTTCATTATTCATGTGGCAAATTTATATTTGAAGGCTTGTGAATTAAGGTTGGTTGTTACTTAATTTGTGTTTACTTTAAGGATTTTCAGTTTCATGAAGTCATTGTTTAGAAACTGATTTTGTTTTCAGGTCTGTTGATAGGTGATACCACCCCAAAAGTTTAGGCTTCATCGCTTTTTGTTATTCGGTATGGTACTCATTTACAGTCCCACTTTCAATGAGGTTGTTTTAGTCATGTATTTGATTTTTACCCTTTTCTTTACAATTAAAGTTAGGGAGTGACGGATTAAGATGGTGGAGAGGAAGACAATCTCAGATGAGTAGAAGAATTTTAGTGCATGATTGAGATCAGTCGTACTCATGTACTGTAAGTCATTGAATGTTTTAATCTTACAATCAGTTTTACTTTGTTTTTTAAGAAGGTGTTGTTGTCATGGACATCGAGGTGATTTCACATGCCTCCAAGTTTTATGTTTGGTGTAGAGCAACTGCATAAAAACTAATATGTGACTTTTTTTAGTAATAATTTAGTCTAAATTTCTTCTTTTGCCATATAATTGTCGCATCATCTTCTTCCTTCTTCATTGCACAACACCAAGGTAACCTCAATTGGTCTGATTTATTTTTTGGTATTCGTAACATTTTAATTTAACGTTTATTGATGCATTGATTCATTTGTAATCACTTGCAGATCACCCGTCGTCTGAATTTCAGCAATTAAATGGAGTTTTGTTAATCAGCACCGTAAGTTTCCTTCACTAATCTATCCGTTGTTAATCTTTTAGGGTACTACAGGAACCACACACTTGGTGCAGAGTTCTTTCGTTCTTTAGGATTTTTGTAAACGAAGTTTTGTTTTTTGTTTTTGCATATCATCGACGCATCCCCAATGATTCAACAATACTGATGTTTAAATCTTTTATTTTGCCATATAATTGTCGCATCATCTTTTCCTTATTCATCGCACAACACCAAGGTAACCTCATTTGTTCTGATTTATTTTTTAATTAACAAATAATAATTGATTTACCGTTTATTGATGGTTTTGATTCATTTGTAATCCCTTGCAGATCACCCGTCATCTCAATTTGAGCAATTAAACGGAGTTTTCTTAATCAGCACCATAAGTTTCCTTCACTAATCTATGCATTGTTAATTTCACATGTTTTTTTTATTCTTAATCGTCGATTCTGTTTCAGGTACACTTTTTGCTGTTACTTCCACGTGTTTTTTTCAGATTAATTGTTGCTATATATATATATATATATATATATATATATATATATATATTGGTTTTGTTTTGATGAAAAGGGAAAACAAGAATGGAAGAAAAGATAGCGGATATTGCTGAAGGAGATAAAGATGATGTTGATTTGGCTGTTGAAGCTGCACGTTGATCCACAATAAGCACTGCCCATCTAAGTTTCCTCCAATGACAGTGGTTATAGCAAGTTAATAAGGCAGAGCACTGATCTACCTAACAACTGTTGGATATAAAGACTGTTGTACACAAAGACTGATGAAGATCATCCACTGTTGAAGACCAAAGCACTGATGAAGAACAAAGCCCTGTTAAAGACAAGTGCCGATGAACCAAAGCCCTGATCAACCAAAGGTGAACCACTGCCCAACAACAACAGTGGTTCAGCATCAACAGCAGTTATTCTACCTTCTCTCTCTAAATCTGGTAACAATCCGTGACCTAATTTCTTTCATGATTCTATGAAATTTGTTTGATATGTTTATAGCTTTTGATTTTGTCTTTGATTTGTTATTGTTTATTCAGATGCTTGCATTGGTGTACCATGTGATTATGAGTAGATTGATTTTGATATTTTTGTAGTTTTTGTTTTTCACAATCTGTTTTGTTGGTTTATTCACCCATGTTTCATTCATAGATCTCTATAATCCATATTTATGGTTTCAAATCTGTTTCCTGAGTTATTTACATGTGTAGCACACCAAATATTTGTTATTTTTATTGAGTTGGTATATTGGGATTAAATACTAAACAGGTGGAATTAAAGCAAGTCCAGGTCATGCTTCAAGCTGTCTCGATCTCTTTGGAGGCGGATAGGTGGCTTTGGGAGGTGTGAAAAACAGAATTGATAAATTTAGGGAAATTGGTGTTGAAAGATGATAACCCAACAATGAAGGATCTCATTCTACAGCTTTGATAAATTCAGGGTTATTCTCAAATAATGCTTCCTAGATGTTTGAAGACCGACAAATGTCCAAAGAAGCAGCACGGTGGACATTTATCGGTCTTCAAACATCTAGGAACCATTATTTGAGAATACCCCTGAATTTATCGAAGCTGTAGAATGAGATCCTCCACTGTTTGGGTATCATCTTTCAACCTCATTTTCCCTAAATTTATCGATTCTGTTTTTCAACAGGGATGTAATGCAATGATTCCTCTCAATTGAATAGACCGACACTTGCTTCCTCTCAAATGGTTATGGAGTGGTTATAACAGCTGATCATGCTAAGGACTGTTATAACTAACCACCGCTCCTTATAAAGACTGATGGACTTAAAGACTGATGAGGCCTATCCACTGTTGAAGACAAAGCCCTGTTAAAGACAAGCACTTATCTACCTAAGGCCTGATCAACCAAAGGAAATTCACTGGTCAGTAACAGAAGTGGTTCAGCATCTACAGTGGATTCAACATCAGTATTTATGTATCAGTGTTTCTTATGTAACAGTGTTTAGTGTATCAGTGTTTAGATTTTGTTACAGGTTCGATGATGGTTGTTAGATTTATGAAAATTTCTAACAATTTCGGATTGGGTATATTCATTCACAGTTTTATGATACTTCAGTGTTTATGATGAAAATTATGTTGGTTCCATGATTGACTGCTCCCCATGTTGATTCGCTTAATGGTATGTTATGTATATACAATCTCTCGAGACAAACCCTAGAGTTTATCTCTCGAGACAAACCCTAGATAAACCCAAAGGTGAACCACTTCCCAACAACAACAGTGGTTCAGCAGATATTCTACCTTTGTTTATGTTAACAGTGTTTATATGTAACAGTATTTATCACATCAGCGTTTTATAGTCTGTTAGGTTATTAGATGTCATATCACTTCATTGTTTATATGTAACAATATTTATCACATCAGTGTTTATATGTAACTGTATTTATCACAACAGTGTTTATATGTAACAGTATTTATCACATCACTTCAGTGGTTTGATCTGTACTATAAATAGAACAGTGGTTTGATCTTTATACTAATAAATAAAAATGAAGTACACTTGGATGATTATTAAGCTCCTCATTTTGATTGTTTGGGTATAGTATTCTTGAAATTGGTCTTTTTTTGCAAACAGATGTTTATGGGCAAACATCTGTTTAAGGTCAAACATTTGCTCACACTTTTATTGTTGACATCCACTGATATTGACCATCAATGGTTTCCCTAAAAAACAGCCACTGCTCACATTTTTATTGTTGATGTGGTTAATTAATGATAGAATGAAATTATCAAATGAAAACTAGAATTACAATTGTTTTGGTCAAAAATCAAGCTAGGATAATGCAACCAAATCTTTTGTTGTGAGGTGTGATGCTTGAATCAATGAACAAATGTATGGATAACTTGCAAAATGAAATAAACAAGTGACACAAGGATTTATACGAGGAAAAAGCCCTATATCAATAATTGATCTCCGGCATAAAAAACCTCGGGTGATAGAAACTACCGATCACCAACTACAATTAAACAAATGATCGTTACAACTCGGGATGATAACAAGCTTGTTACAAGGATCACTAGAGTGCAATGTGTATGAAATCGCCAAATGAACTGTTGAGAGCTTGCGCGAGTGTGAGTGTTAGCTAACTTAGCCAATTGTTCTAACTCAAGCTTGTCATCCCCTTTTAAAATTAGAAATAACTAGAATAACTAACTATCCGCAAAAGGTGCTAGCTTCCCACGATCTCCATAACGTTCACAAAGGCTATGCACGTGTGGAATATTTAAGCATATTCCCATGGAATATCGGCAAGACCTAGTCCAACACGTATACTCCTGAAAAACAAACTGAAACATAGTGAAGGCAACCGTTAGTATAAGGATAACAATAAGGATCCTGAATCCTGATCCTGCAACGTCTTCCGAGGATCCTTAATTCAAACAGAATTGAGGATCCGTGATCCTGGCAGTACTTGAGGATCTGTGATCCTTAGGTTTAGAAAATCTATCCCTAACAATTGCCCCTAAAATATGAGTAAAATGTAAATTAGCGAATCGTATTTTTTAATCTTATCTGCAACTAACTAGCCAACGGAATTATAGCCGTTTGAGTCGAACTAGCCGTTACACATCATACGTCATTGAAGTGACAATCCTGCAGAATCATCATTATATATAGGTTAGAGATAAGGATCAATTTGCATTTAAATTTGAGCGATACTCCCTTTAAATCCTCATTCAAAGATCAATCAGGTATCTCTCTCCTCCTTCTCTCTTCATCTTCTTACTCTGTTCTTCTTCAAAATCTTTAGACTACAATGAAGCTACGATCCTCCCCCACCAAGGATCACCAGAAAGATAGCCCCTTAAAAAGCCAAGGGATTATCAAAAATCCTTCGAAGGAACTCTACTGCTTCACTGATCTGGAGATTGGCCGGATTCGCCACTGTTTTCCGGCGGATGCCGTCTTCAAGCTTTTTGACCCTTCTGCCAAGAGTGATTCTGTCTCGAACACCTGGGTTGCTTTTCCGGCTACCCCATTTCTGATAGGATTCTCCTATCCCTTCCCTGCCTTCACCCAATCTTTCTTTTCCCTCACCGGCATGTGCTATATCCAGGCCATGCCAATGATGTGGAGGGTTTTATATACCTTAGAGAACATCATTGAGCAAGAAGGCATAGAGTTAGGAATGTCAGAACTGACTGAACTGTATAACCTTGTGAGCCATGGTTCACATCGCTTTTTGTTCAAACACAAACCTGGTGATTCTCGCCCAATCCTCAAGACCACAAAAAACGATACCAACTGGAAGAAGCATTTCTTCTTTGTTAGGAGGGACTCTATTCCTGATGGGAAAGATCTCCCCATAAAGTGGGCAACCCATGGTAGGATATAGGATCCTTATAGAAGGATCATAGGATGATTCTATTTCTGTTGAGGATAACTGATACTTTTCTATCTTTTTATGCAGCTATCTCAGTCTCTCATATCATTCAATCACCTGCAACAAAAGAGAGGATCGCTGCTTTTTTGAGCCTTGATCCTGCAATTAGATCATTCCAAGCAAACACAAAGGATTCTCAAGAAGTATCCTCCGGCTCAGTCACACTGTCAAGTAAGTATCCAAGTTTGTATATGATTAAATGTTTAAATGAAAATAAAACAAGAACACTTATCTGTTGTTTTGCATTGGTAGGCGCTGGAAAATCCTCAAAGTCAGCCTCCAGATTCAGCGTCACTGATCTTGATGCTGTCTCCGGCCGGTCCGGAAAGAAGAAATCTGCTGCTAGCCCAATCGTTCCAATCCCTAAGCCTGTCACCTCCAAGGGCAAGGGAGGAAAGAAGAGGAAGTCCACTGAAGTTGATAATCTTGAAGGCCTGCCCCTCATCCGTCATCAGTTTGAAGAATACTTCAATGATGTAAGGATCCTTGATCCTTAATTCTATCCTGTCCATTTGAGGATAACGGATCCTGAAATGAATCCTTCTTTCTTTGCAGAAATTCGCTGAGATCCAGATGCTCTTTGATGCATATGTTGAGGAGGCTGAACAGAAGGAGTTGGACTTCCAGAAGATCTTCCTGGCTAAGGATCAAACCATCTCTAACCTCGAGAAGGAGCTCAATTTGGCAAAGAAGCAGGTGGTCATGGCCCAAATAACTGCTGATCAGGAGAAGAGAGAGGTGATGGAGGATGCCAAACTCTCTGCTGCCATTGCTATGTACAAGACCAAACTGCAGATGGCCCAGGAAGCTCAGGATCCTGGCTTTGACAGGACCAACTGGGACCAGGAGGGCTGGAAGGCTAGGCTGGCTGAGCTGGACGATGAAGAGGAGGCTACAGAGGTCTTGATGCTTGAGGCAAGCGACAGGGGGGCTAAGGATCAGGATGGTGATGCTGGAGCTGGAGGTGCTGGTGATGGTGATGCAGCGAAGGTGTGAGCTGCAGAAATGGGCGATGATGGATTTATCTAGACGCGGCCGGAGCCTATTTTTTATGGTTTGGTAGTTGTTTTTTTGTTTGATGGTGTTTTTCTTGAACAATGCTGGTCTGTACTTAAACAATAGTTTTTAGGGTTGAGGATCATGGATCCTTGGACAATAGGTAGGATAATGGGTGGTGGATGGATCCTCTGTTTGGGGGATGAAACCACTTGTTATCCTGCCGCCTTTATTTCCTGCACTTAGACCTTGTTAACATAGACACCCTTTGCCAAGCCAAGTGGACGGGCCACGTTTTGCTGGTAGAAACTTGGGTTGGCAATTTTGACAACCTTTTAAGGGTTTAACTTTTGGTAAATAAAAACTTAATCTTTTGGCTATCTCATGTGTTGTTATATTTGTGAATACTTTATCTTTCAATTGTTATGATATACTTTGTTTGAATTCATAAGTAAAGAATAAAAGTTTACTAGATTATGTCAAAAAGTTTAGGATATGATCAAGGATCAAATATCCTATAATCGATAAATTCAAAAGAGTAGTGTAATTTAAGGATCATGTGTCTTGTTGTCAAAGAATAAGGGTCACTTAGATAAATAAAAAATAAAATCAAAGTGATCAAGGATCATACCTGAGAATCCAAGTTAGGATCCTAAACCTTTAACATTTACAATCAGGATAACCAAAAAACAGACCTTAATAAAAGGTTAGGATCAAGGATCCTTAGCTGTTTAACTTCAAAAACCTGAAATGGAACACAACTTGGGACTAAGCCAATATAAGAGAAGAATTAGCAACTGGGGACAAGCCCAACAATTCTGGGGACAAGCCCAATATACTGGGGACAAGCCCAAAAAAACTGGGGACAAGTCCAAAAACTGGAGACAAGCCTAAAAAACTGGGGACAAGCCCAAAGGATCTTGTGTAAACTGGAGTATGGCCCTCACTGGCAACTATCCAAACTTAGTGACATGAAAATGCCAAAATCTTAGCTAACGTGAAAATGTTAGAAACCTTAGGAACGGATGTATGGTACGTCTACTGTAACACCCCAAAAACGGGTTTGGTAATCAAACCATGTTAATATTACTGACGGGTAAAATACCGTTAGTGGTAAAAATTTACCCGGTAAATTTTAGGATTTAAATAATTAATCCTAATAATAAATAAAAAGTGAATAAAATATTTTAAGAAATAAAATGATAGAAGGCCCGAGTTAACGGGACCTAAAATAAACTTGGTCATAAATATTCCCGAACCCGCTAAGCTAATTAGGAATGTTTAATCTAGTTAATAAGTGGGGAATATTGTTAGAAATAAGTAGGTTGTGCCCTACTTAATTAACTAACCAAATTAGAGGGGCCAATGTTGTTAAAAATGAAACTTATATTATTAGTTTTATTTAAAAACAAAACCAAACATCTCAATTGAGATGTCTGGTCGAACAAGAACACAGGGGGCGACACAGGCTCCCCACCAAACCCTAGTGCATGTCAAACTTGATCAAATTGAGGGTTCAAATCAGCTCCAAATCGAATTTCAAGCACAAATTCATGAACACCTAGTTGAAAGGATCACAAGGTATGTAAAATTGTGATGTTTTGATCCATCTTAAATTCTAGGTTATTTGTAAGAAACTGAAATTGAGCTTGATTATGTCATGCATGGATGAATCTTGAAGTAATATGATGTCTAGGAGTAAACCCTAGTCAATAACATGTTGGATTATTGGATAATCTATGAAATTCATAATGATCCATTGATAAGTTAAGTGGGTTTATTGACAATATGATGAACACTCGGATTAGAGTGTTAAATTGATGAAAATTGATAGTTATAATATAAGTTCTTGATGTAATTCATGAACACTAGACTTAAAGGTTTGATTGTTATGTAAATCTTGGTGAAAATAACTAATTATAAACTAGTTAGTAAATATGTGAAATTATGCACATTAGGTGTTTGTTAAAATGCCTAAATGAGAACTAAAGTATTGAAATTTAGAGTGAAAACGCGTATTCGAATGATATGGCAATTACGCGTGATATGAAGTGATAAGAGTTCTAAACACTATGTTGATTTAGACTTAATGTTGTAAACCATGCGATTGAAAGTAGTTAACTTTAGATAAGTTAAGTTAACTAATCATGAAGTCGAATAGTAGCTTCAGCATAGGAAATAAGTGAGGCGGAATAGTCGTGATTTTTATGACTAATTTAACCGCCTTGTAAATGATTGACAATAGTTTGACGCGTAACAAGCTAGATGAAAGCTTGGAGGAGGGAGCGGGTCAAACGGAGCAAGTACGGAAAGAAAAGCGTGGCGTGGATGCGAGGTAAGTGTAATTTACACACTTATGTAGAATACCCGTTTATTCGATACGTTGTAAATGGGATAACGATAATATTGAGATATGGATTTTTGTTAAGATTATCTTGAGGTGTAATCTAATGATGAGGAAAAATGGTGAAAATGGAAATTAGTCAAGAGTCGACTAATGTAATTAAGGTTAAAAGCGTGCCCATGGCGTAAGCCGAAATGGGTTGAATTTGTAAGAAAAGAGTTTAAGAGATAAAGGATTTGGTAATATAATCCGGGATGGGATGGAGGTATGAATTGGACATCAAAAACCATGTTTTTGATTTAAATAGATAACGTTGTGTATATAGTCCAAATGGGTCAAATGGTGGTGATAACACCATTTGACATTATCGACTAATGTGGTTGTCAAGTCTTGTGTTAACAGGAGCGATTAGCAATTCGGACAATTGCGTCACCATAGAATAGGTGATAATAAAAGCGAGGTATAATCGGGTCTATTTGTTGACCCGAGCCAGGTACATATCAATAAGATTATAGTTTAAATGCGAGATGTTGATCATTTTTGTAGTGAAAGTCCTTCGTCGTAAATAAGGGACTAATGTTGATAAATATGCCCTTGCTGGGTAAATCAGGCAAACGACCTTTAAGGGTGGTTTGGGAATCACGTATTATAATCAGGTAATCCTTAGATAAGCATCCAGGTTATAGGCATTAACCTTTGTGGGTCAAATGCCTAAGAATGGGTCTTTTCGTAAAATGACAAACCGAGATGTAAAATGTGACATAAATAGTTTACTACATCAAATCCACCACAAATATAATTGTGGTGGAAGACCATTTGAAAAACTAATGTGAAAATTTTGAAGCTAAAAGTAAATGAGCGAGATTTATGCCTAAAAGGACATAAATACCCTTAACGGGTCAAAATAAGATTTTAAGTAAAAGCGAGTCAATAATGCGTAGAAATCCGTAATTGGAACCTAATATGATAGGTAATATTGGAATTAAAGGGTTCATGAGAAATGGGGGTCAAACAAATATGTTTGTTTGATAAAATGCATAAACGGGTTAAAATTCGGTAAAAGGGGAACGAGTCGAAGGCTTAGAAGTCTCAAAATTTATTATGTTGGATGTTGGATTTTCACTCCATATGATGGAGAATTAAATTGCGGACGCGTAGGAAAAAGAATCGGGTAAAACGGATTAAAAACGAGAGAGTTATGCTCGTTTCCGTGAAATCGGGTCATGCTGGGAATGTACAGCAACAGCTGAAGGCAACAGTCTGTGAAAACAAGGGCTAGGCGTGACGCCTAGGCCCTTGGCGTCACGCGACGCCCCTAACTCCGGAAAATTTTTAAATTTTGTCCTTTTAACCCATGTACTTGTTTGAACTTAATATTTGACTATCAAAACTAACCTTTAAGTTGGTTTTGATCATAGGTGATCGCCGAGAGTGCCCGGATGAAGATCAAGCTCGATGAGGAACCGAACACGATAAAATACAAGCTTCCGCGCGGCGTTTCGTCGTATCTTTAAAACGACGAATCCAATTACATTAAGTTGCATTTTTGAAATGTTGTTAACATGTGGAAATGTTAGTATGAAAAGTTTTTGTAAAGTCACATTTTAGCATTTAAATGTGTATTTTATTAAAAAAATCTTGATTTATTAAGCCGGGTGTTACATCTACCATTATACGTAGGATCCTGAATACAGCCAGTATAATGAAATTGTCAGCCCCTAAAGCGAGTACTGGTCCCATTGCCTTGAACTGCATCAGGATCATCGTGCGCTGCTGGCGATACTGGGGACAGGCCCAAAAACTGGGGACTAGCCCAAAAAACTGGGGACAAGCCCAAAAAACTGGGGTCAAGCCCAAATAACTGCGGTCAAGCCCAAATAACCGGAAACTTCTGTGGATACTCAATCCTTTGTTAAGGATATGTCAACCTTCTGCAAAACTCAGAACTAAGTGAAAGAAGAATGAAGGATCCAGGATCCTTCTCCTTGTATATAAGATAATTAAAGAATTAAATAGATTAAAATTAGATCATTACCAGAATGAGGATCATCTATCCTCTAAGGATCCTTTGAGGATATCGGCCATGAATGTTGCTAAGGATCCTGAATCCTTATTACATGAAGCATTTCTTCAAGTGGACAGCATTCCAAGCTCTTGGTAGTAAATCACCTTCCATTGTTAGCAATCGATATGCCCCCTTTCCTGCCTCAGCTTCAATCAGGTAGGGGCCTTCCCACTTTGGTGCCAATTTTCCATCAGCAGGGTTTGTGGTATTCTGAAATGCTTTCCTCAATACCATATCACCAACTTGGAACTTCCTGATCCTGACATTCTTATTGTAGGCTCCAGCCATCCTTTGTTGATAACTAGCCATTCTTATCCTTGCTAAATCCCTGAGTTCTTCTATGGTATCCAAGTCTTGAACCAAGTTTTCAGCATTTCCTTTAGGATCACGGATGCTTGTTCTTGCAGTAGGAACCACCATCTCTGTAGGGATCACTGATTCTGCTCCAAATACTAAAGAGAATGGAGTTTGGCCAGTGGCATTCTTGGGAGTTGTCCTATCAGCCCAAAGTATATAAGGTAGTTCTTCTGCCCACTTTCCTTTCTTGGATCCAAGCTTCTTCTTCAAGTTGTTGATGATGATCTTGTTGGATGATTCTGCTTGACCATTAGCTTGTGGGTGGACTGGTGTTGATATTATCATCTTAATCCCCCAGCTGTCACAAAAGTTAGTAGTTCCACTCCCAATAAATTGGGATCCATTATCACAAACAATTTCAGAAGGAATAACAAATCTAGTAATGATATTTCTTTTAATAAAGGATATCACTTCTTTCTCTCTGACTTGAGCAAAGGCTTCAGCCTCTATCCACTTAGAGAAGTAATCAGTCATGGCAAACATGAACACATTTCCTCCTGATGCTTTGGGAAGTTTACCAACTATATCCATTCCCCATCTCATGAATGGCCAAGAAGAGGATATAGGATGCAGGAGCTCTGCTGGCTGATGGAGGATATTACTATGTCTCTGACAAGGATCACACTTCTTGGCATAATCCACAGCATCCTTCTTCATTGTAGGCCAATAGTATCCTGTCCTAAGGATCCTTGAGAACAATGCCCTGCCCCCAGTGTGGTTTCCACAATCTCCTTCATGAAAATCCTTTAGGACTTCTTGAATTTCAGGATCCTCTATGCACCTTAGATATGGACCTGCAAGAGATCGTTTATATAAAATGTTATTTAGTATTGTAAATTGAGATACCTTCATTTTGAAAGCCCTGGGGTTTTCTCCTGTAGGAATCTCTCCATGTTGTATATATCTCATGATTGGAAGGATCCATGATCCTAAGTGAGATTGTGCACCATCACTAGGAACCATTGCAGAATCCTCTTCTATCTCCATAGTTATGTGATCCTCAATAGCAGGAGCCAAAATATGGATGATAGGGATCTTGATATCCTCTGGAATTTTCAATGATGATCCAAGATTGGCCAATGCATCAGCTTCTGAATTCTCTTCCCTAGGTACCTGTGTCAAACTAAAAGAAACAAAAGAGAGTGCCAATTCCTTGACTATCTCTAGGTATTTGATCAGCTTTTCACCTTTAACAGCATAGAATCCATTAAAGTGATTGGTAATTAATAGTGAGTCTACATGTACCTCAAGATACCTGATCCTCATATGCTTGGCAATTTGCAAACCAGCTATCAAGGCTTCATATTCAGCCTCATTATTAGTAGTTTGAAACTCACAAGCTATGGAGTGGGGTATTATGTCCCCCTGTGGCAATTTTAGTAGTATTCCAAGTCCTGTTCCTTTGACATTAGAGGCTCCATCAGTGAAGAGTATCCAAGGATCCTTAGTCTCTTCAAGCTGCTGAACTTCTAACTCAGCTTCTCTTTGTAGATCACTACTGAAATCTGCCACAAAGTCAGCTAAGGCTTGGGATTTGATGGCAGTTCTTAGTTCATATCTTATATCATAAGCACTGAGCTTCACTGCCCATTTAGCCAAACTTCCTGACATTTCAGGTTTCCTGAGAACATTCTTAATTGGAAAATTAGTCTTAACAATAATGGCATGAGTTTCAAAATAATGTCTTAATTTAGTAGATGCCATAATCAAAGCAAGGATAAGTTTTTCTAGATGTGAATACCTGGATTCAGCATCAAGCAAACTCTTACTTACATAATAGACAGGATGTTATGTACCTTCGTGATCCTTAACAAGGACTGCACTTACTGCTTTAGAGGATACCGCTAGATACAAGGATAATATATCCTCTTTTTCTGGTTTCATCAAGGCAGGAGCTGAGGATAGGTAATCCTTTAGGGCTTTGAGAGCATTTTCATGCTTTTCAGTCCATTCAAATTTCTTGTTCTTTCTCAAAATGTCATAGAATTCCTTGCACTTTTCTGATGACTTGGATATGAACCTATTCAAGGCTGCGATCCTCCATGTCAACCTTTGCACAACCTTGGCATTGGTAGGAGATTTGATATTCATAATTGCCTTGATTTTCTCTGGGCTTGCTTCAATGCCTCTTTTTGTTACCATGTAACCTAGGAACTTGCCTGCTTTAACACCAAAGTGACACTTTGAAGGATTCAACTGCATATTGAATTTGTCAAGGATATTGAATGCTTCCTCCAAGTCTCTAAGGTGATCCTCAGCTCTCTTGGACTTAACCACCATGTCGTCTATATAGACTTCCATAGTCTGTCCAATTTGTTCCTTAAACATCATATTGACTAGCCTTTGATAAGTAGCACCTGCATTCCTTAGTCCAAATGGCATAGCAATATAACAATAGATACCAGTTGGGGTCATAAAGGCTGTATCCTCTTGGTCAGATGGTTCCATCTGAATTTGTTGAAATCCAGATGAAGCATCCATAAAAGTCAACAACTCATGACCCGCGGTAGCATCCACCATGGAGTCAATGTGGGGTAATGGGAAAGGATCCTTGGGACATGCCTTGTTTAAATCAGTGAAATCGACACATACCCTCCACTTTCCATTTTTCTTTTGAACAACAACCACATTGGCTAACCACCTTGGATACTTGACCTCTCTAATCATACCTGCTCGGAGTAATTTGTCTACCTCTTCCTGGATAATAGCATTCCTCTCAGGTGCAAACTTCCTCCTCTTCTGATGTATGGGCTTGAATGACCTGTCAATGCCAAGCTTATGAGTTATTATATCTTTAGAGATACCTGTCATATCTTCATGCTTCCAAGCAAAGGTAGTTTTTCTCCTCTTAAGGAAGGATACTAGATCATGTTCAATGTTGCTGAGGATACCTGATCCTATGAAGACTTTGGATTCAGGATCATGAGGATCCATAAGGATATCTTTCACATCCTGTTCTCTTGCCTCCAAGACGTCTCTTGGAGGATACTTTAGTTGCTATTGCTCCCTTGGTCTTGAGGCTGGCTTCAATGATGAGGTATAGCAATTCTTGGCTTCTTGTTGGTCACTCTCAATCTTTATCACCCCCCATGGACTAGGAAGCTTCACACATTGATGATATGTAGATGCAACTGCCTTCATGTCATGTATCCATGGCCTGCCAAGGATAACATTGCAACAGGATAAGCAATCTATTACACAAAATTTTTGATAAGAATGAAGTCCTTCAATGTAGATGGGAAGTTTAATGTCCCCCAATGAATTCTTGGTTTCTCCGCTGAATCCCACAAGAACTGAGGATATTGGGACAATATCCGATTCAGGGATGTTAATTTTCTTGAGGACATCAAGCTGAATGATGTTCACCGAGCTACCTCTATCAATTAGGATCCTGCGAACAAAATGGTTAGAAATGAACAAAGTAATGACAAGACCATCATGATGAGGATCCTGAACATCAACACGATCATCCTCATCAAAAGTTATAACTTTCTCCTGTGTGACAGTAGAGGTCCGGATGGGTCTCTCCCCACTATCCATCTTAGTCTCCTTGGCATGTCTTTTGGCTGCTGAAAAGGAAGTACCACAAATGTCTGATCCACCAGATATGAAGTTTATAACTTGTGCATCTGCCGGAGGAGCAGGAGCTCTTTCTGGAACCTTTTTAGGATCCTGGATCCTTGACTTTTTCCTTCCCAAAAGTTCCTTCAAGTGCCCCTTGCTTAACAAGTAACCGATTTCTTTTCTAAGTGCAATACATTCTTCAGTGAGATGTCCGAAATCCTCATGATATGCACACCATTTGGACTTGTCTTTTGTTGTAGCTGGTTTATCACTTTTTCTAGGTCATCTTGCTTTCTTACCTAAATTCTGCATTGCAAGAATTAGTTCATTGTTATCAACAGAAAAACAATATTCAGAAATGGGAGGATAATCCTCATCATCCTCTTGCTGTTCTACTGCATGCATGTTCTGGTTATCAGACTTGTTGTAAGATTTGGACTTGTTGTTCCTGAAGTAGGATCCTTGTTTCTCCTGCTTCGAGGATCCTGCCAGTCTTTCCTGAATCCTTTTATCATCCTCTAGTCGGATGAATCTAAGGGCCCTGGTTCTTACCTCATCAAGATTCCTGCATGGGGTCATGACAAGATCATCATAGAATAATGAATCCCTAAGCAAACCCATTTTAAAGGCTTCCACAGCCGTAGCTATATCCAGATTAGGAATATCTAAGGATTCTTTACTAAACTTAGTGATATAATCTCTAAGTGATTCATTTTGACCTTGTGTTACCCTATATAGATCACTAGTTAAACGTTTAAATTTTCTACTACATGAGAATTGGCTATTAAACAGATTAACTAGACTAGCAAATGAAGTAATAGAGTAAGGGGGAAGACTTAGCAGCCATTTAAGAGTTGATCCTGTGAGTGTGGATCCAAAACCCTTGCATAAACATGCTTCTTTTAACCTCTCAGGGATTGGATTGATCTCCATCCTTTCTCTGTACTGAGCTACATGCTCCTCTGGATCCGTTGAACCATCATATAACTTCATGGTTGGTATTTGGAACCTCTTTGGAATTTCTGCATCACAAATGGGTGGTGCAAAGCGAGATGTCCTGTGGCTTCCATCTGCAATTTCAGGAATGGGCTTAACCACTCCTGGAACGTTGGATATCATATCCTTTAGTTTTTGTAACTCCCTAGCCATAGCTTGATTGAAACCTGTATCCTGCACAAAGCCATAGTTAGTGTTATAAGAATTATTCAAAGTGTTACCTCCCGGAGGATTCAAGTTTGGAATCCCAGATGTGAATCCATATTGACGGGATTCTGGTATGACTGAAGGACCAGAAGAAGCAATGGTTTGCATCGGAATGAAGTCTCCTTGATGAACATCCGAACTTGAGGGCTGCACACTTCTTAAGAATCCCTGATCCTGAAAGATGTTGGATCCTTGATGTGCTGTGAATGGGGGTCTTGGAGGATAATCCATGGATCCGTGAACCTGAGATGAGGATCCTTGAACCTGAGAGGATCCTTGAACCTAAGAAGATCCTTGAACCATGTGCGTCCCCATATATCCTCCTGAGCTAACGAAGGATCCCTGATGCTGGAAAGAGGATCCCGAAGGCTGAAAACAGGATCCTGAAGGTTGGAACTGAGACCCTAAAGCCTGACTCATAGTTGTTGATCCATAACGCCTTCCCAATGGTCCACTCTGGTACTGGATGTCCGGAGCTATAGATTGCAGGGCGGTTATAGCTGGAGTGTCGAAATCCAGTGATCTAGGTTTCAGAGGAGAGTGATCCTCCCCCGATTTCTTCTGTTTCTTGATGTCACCAATCTCCCGGAGGATCCTTTCGTTGGTTTTATCCTGCTCTTGTATGTGATCCCTCATAGCATTTTCAGCATTCTTCTGGGATCCAAAAGGTGGTGGAGGCAAAGGTGGAACGCCCTGTGAAGAAGTGACTATCGGCATAGAGCTTGAAGTGTTCTTTGCTGGAGAAGCCATATGGTTGAAGATAATGAACCGAAATGAACGCAACGAACAAAATTTCTTATAAATGAAGCACCAATTGCTCCACGGTGGGCGCCAAACTGTTTTGGTCAAAAATCAAGCTAGGATAATGCAACCAAATCTTTTGTTGTGAGGTGTGATGCTTGAATCAATGAACAAATGTATGGATAACTTGCAAAATGAAATGAACAAGTGACACAAAGATTTATACGAGGAAAAAGCCCTTGATCAAGAGTTGATCTCTGGCATAAAAAACCTCGGGTGATGGAAACTACCGATCACCAACTACAATTAAACAAATGATCGTTACAACTCGGGATGATAACAAGCTTGTTACAAGGATCACTAGAGTGCAATGTGTATGAAATCGCCAAATGAACTGTTGAGAGCTTGCGAGAGTGTGAGTGTTAGCTAACTTAGCCAATTGTTCTAACTCAAGCTTGTCATCCCCTTTTAAAATTAGAAATAACTAGAATAACTAACTATCCGCAAAAGGTGCTAGCTTCCCACGATCTCCATAACGTTCACAAAGGCTATGCACGTGTGGAGTATTTAAGTATATTCCCCTGGAATATCAGCAAGACCTAGTCCTACACGTATACTCCTGAAAAACAAACTGAAACATAGTGAAGGCAACCGTTAGTATAAGGATAACAATAAGGATCCTGAATCCTGATCCTGCAACGTCTTCCGAGGATCCTTAATTCAAACAGAATTGAGGATCCGTGATCCTGGCAGTACTTGAGGATCCGTGATCCTTAGGTTTAGAAAATCTATCCCTAACAACAATGAAATTACCATTTTACCTAATCGTTACATTCCAATGAGATAAGAGTTCCTCCAACATTGTTTTGGTGATAAAAATTAAAGTTAAAATAAAAAATAAAAAAAACTGTTGATGACAATTTGTTGCATATCAAATCAGTAATTAATGCTAATTTCTTGAGCTTTGACATTGAAAAT